>WSXT02075224.1:0-12176 GCA_011762715.2 Neuroterus valhalla
GAAGTTACAATAACAACATCGAAATCCTATTGTAAAATGTATGGTATATGATAAGTATCTTTACCAAATATCTTAAGAAGGCTGAAGTTAAATTTGTGTAAACAATTTGTGAAATATGAATTCTTTTCGTAAAATTACCGAAATACTCGAACTCTTCCTTCAAAGCCATTCCGTTGTGGGACTCGCACTGACGACAGATTAAAGCGTAGCGGTTGGACGGACCGTCACCAACCAAATACTCAACTAATTTGTCCAAGTAGCTCCTTTGTTGTGGAAGTATGGGCCGCGGAAGAGGTGTTCCTACTAATAATTGAAAATCGGAGTTACAGACAGAAAATAAAATCTCATTTTTTGAATAGATTTCAAAGTTTTTATTAACTGGGGCCAGTAGTTGGAGCATTAATTGCTCTAATGCTTGATTGAAAAGGCGAAGCCGGAAGCGGAGACGAAGGAATAGCACCAGTTGGCAGAGGACCTATATGTGAAAGCCTACCGCTCTGTGCGATATTTGAAGAAGTAAGTGCCCTTCGTCTCAGTTCGCTTCCACCAGGTAAGGGTAGCAAGACAGGTTGTGGTGTACTAGGTCGACGAGGTGTTTCTCTGTTTGGCGATGTTACTGCAAAAGTCGGCTAGGAGAAATATTTATTAAAGATTAGTGGCAACAAACATATTTCTAACTAATATTTCAAATAGTGAAAAATATTCCCAATCAATTTCGAGCAGAATCCATGTGAAACTCGAACCACTTACTAAACCTAGATTTGATTGCGTAGCAATCTTACTAACCTGAGGCGAAAGCTGTAAAAAAATAAAATATTATATTGATATTATAGAAGATAAAAGTAGGATTTTAAATCTCTAACATGTAAAAAAGCTGAACATACAGGTGTCATTCTCAACTGATCAGGTGCAAACTTAAGTAGAATTTCTTTGGCTTTTTTGTATGTTTCAGTCTCAGTTACTTCATCCAAAATCTTCTTCTTCTCTTGTTGCATAGTCGAAAGTTTTTCTTCGTTTCTTCGAAGCTTCCGCTTGTAGTACCATGACACCAATTTCTTTACAAATAGGATTCTAGGATAATAAATTTAATTTAATTTTTATTCTTAACTATCCTGGAAAGTTGATGATGCATGATAAAAAAAACTTACAATATTGGGAAGATGAGCAACGGTGTGACGTAAATTAATTGGTCGTATGGCGAGGTAGGGAAGAAGTAGAAATAACATGTTAACGCTGCTAATATATATAGGATGACACTGTAGGCAATCAAAGTACCAACGATCTTCTTGTGCCTTTGTTCGGTGAAAAGTCCATACTTTTCAATATCCTTGATTTTCTATTTGGAAGAAAGTTAATATTTTAAATGACATAAGTAATTATCAATTTCAATTATAAATTAAAACAGAATAGAGGATACAAGATGATAATAAATACATGGTTACTTACCTTGTCAAGATCTTCAAGAACCTCTATTGTTGTTTTCTTTTTCTGAAAAAGAAAAAAATAGCACAAAAATGATTGAGTTTCCAATCTAACATTATTGAATTTCAGGCACTTTTAATAAAAAAATGTTCAGTTTTAGCCTTCCTAAATCAATTCAATGTTTTATTTTCAGAGCAAATAAACTATAGGAAAGGGATGATATATTGAAAAATAAAGATTACTGAAATAAATTTTTGCCGTACCTCAAACAAGTTGAATAAACGATTAAGTGCGATGCAAAAGAGTTGAATATTAATGTTAACGACACACCATATCCTCTAAATATAGAGTTGACTTCATAAATGTCTAGTGCTCAGCATACTAAATGCAAAGATGAATCATCAATTTGAGTGAATGTCAAAATAAAAGTTCTAACAGCATTGCACAAAAATTGACAACTATGAAAGTTGAGTTTAAATTATCTAAATTTCGCTTAATATCTGCAAAGAATATTCGGTATCTGAATGGCATGCTTATAACTTATTTGTGGAACAATAGATTCTCTAATATAAAAATTCAGGATATAATACTTGCCATGTCATAGAATGGTAATGAACGATTCACATTTAAATTATTGTGCATGAATTAATCGTTCCATTCCGAATAATTACCTCACGTTTTTGTGGATTAACCGTTTACGTATATAATATACCAAATATGATCAAAAATTTTTATCTAGGGTTTAAAATTTTCAATCCTTAATATACACGTCATAAATATATGAAACAGATATTTTATAACAAAATGATAAGCAAAAAAGCTTAATGTTTAAAACAAAACATTCAGTTTGGCTTTCATTTCAAACTAAAAGGAAATGAAATGCATAAAAAGCAATTCGAATAGGGTTCCTAACCTCAAAAATGTGAATAACCGAAAAGTCCGAAAAGTTACAAAGGAAACAATTAATACAGGCACATCAATTATTCTTATCAAAAGCAAATATACTTACGCGAAACCTGGATAAGATAGCCCCCATTTTATTAATGTGCAGATGAAGAGTTCTTTTCACAGAGAATGTTACAGCCTTTCAAAAAAGCATATTGTTTACGAGCATTAACTGCTCCCTCCAATTCTTTGCTAAAATAGCTTGATAATGAGCTTGGAAACTGTTTTTTAAGCTCAATATGGCAGACGTCTATCTCACGAGCCTCCAAATTTAAATCCGACGAGTTCCAAGATATATTTTTAGAAAGTTTAAGTCAGTCAGGGCAAATATTTGCAGTCAAATTCGCGGCAGGCACGTTCGTTCGACAGCTGTAAATGAAATGATGGTTAAATGCATTTTAAGGCCTTCCACTCTGTAGTTTTTTCGTTACATTCCAAGAATTCTCATTTAAAATACAATCTTTAATTTAATTTTCTTCCGATTTCACGCACATTTATAAATTTGACCAAGTAAAGTCCGCGGTATATTTTTTTCACTGTATCCGAGCCACATTTCAAACGTTCTGAAAACGGCAAAAAACGATCAAAAATCAGTCAACAACAACGCACTGCGCAGTCTGCGCATCCAATCGTACAAACCAGATTACGAAGAAGCTCAGATTGAGTGGGAGAAATCTAATATGTCCGCACCACATATAGAGATCAGTGGTCCGCACTTTGAGGGTTACCGGTTCTTTCTGTTAAATTAATGGAATGAAACTTATCATTTCCAATATCATTGTACAAAATGATTTTTCACAACATAAACTATTTCTTACGGCGATATTGAAAAACTACCTATTTTATATTTATAGCATTAATTGTATATTAGCCCTGTGTATGCATCCATCTTGCTAGTTGACGTCACACCTAAAATTCCAGAGTCTATACAGAGCGGGTGAATTTGAAAATGTGATTCTTCATGTGAGAAAAAAAAGATTCCCATTCATATAATATTTTATCCAGTTAGTTATAGTATAAAAGTCCTCGCAGGAAATTCCTCCAGTTTAAGAAACTGTTTGAAAAACATAATTAGGTAAGACATTGCTTTAACTATTGCAATATCCACATATTTATTTACTCAACTGAATCTTCAATTGAAAAAATTTCATTCTCGGCATTTGATAAAACATGAGCACATGCGATTGCTTTTTCATTGCCAGAAATTCCAGCAGCGAGAGTGGTTAGAAATTTTGCAACTGCAGCAGCAGACAAAATTGATGGACCCTTTCTTTCTGTTAAAACTAACCCTCTCTCAGCTGATTGGAATTGATTCTACAAAACATCTTGAGCCTAGATATAAATTTGTTTTTACATTTAATGAAATAAATTTTTATCAAACTGTTACTGTTTTATAATCTAGGTCTAGGATCAATAAATTATTCAAGAATTGTAATAATTATTATACTTTTGTAAATTCGTTGATCGGTCTGGATGCTGATAAGAGAGGTACTGTTGTGCAAGTCCGAAAATTTTGAAATAAAATATTCTACTCTCATTGCTTCGAGGGTAACAGAAGCAATTATTTTGTTTGGATCCCACCAGCCAGCACATTGATATATTTCGGAAACTAGATTAAGAATAGCTATACTGGTCAGGCGCAAACTGATACCAAAGCATCAGGACAAGAATTTACCAGTTTTTTCAGCTGTTCTTCGGACATAATTGACCGAAGCCATGAATTGAGCATGAAAGGTATCATCTCCCATTTGAAAGTCCGTTTCGTCAAGAAGAGCTATAACGTCCATATCCAAGCGAATGAAAATATTATTTATCCATGCAATAAATATAATGAAGTTAATGAACAGTAAACAATTTCAGAAAATTGGTATTCGAAAACCTACATCCTTCAAAGCATCGCGCATAAACTTTTTTCCATAGTACTTTATTTTCGGAGAAGTATTCATAATATAGAAGAATCAATAATATTATCGATTCAAATGTATTTTATGTATCTATGAAGTTAATTTGTTTTATTGGAAGATTTTTCTTCAAAAGTACCGCTGCATAAACTGTACTTAATCCACTTCCCGCTATTCCGAACGAAAGATTACTTTCAAGACGTTGTGAAGAACCGCCAAATTCATTATAGCAACAATTACGGTTACTGGGCTTATTTTTTTAATTTATCTGGATTCACAATATTGGAGATGGCTTTATGAAAATGGAAATTCTTTCAATTTGAAGCATAATTTATTTTTGAAGCTCTTTCTAAATAAAAGAATATAAAAAGGGAGGATCGAAGCAAACAAATTATGGAAGGTTACAAATGCCAGGCATATTTTACATTATCTGAAGTTAGTCAAATAAGCCAGTATAAGATTTTCTAATTCTCCATCAAGTTCGAATTTTAGATGATGAAATATTGACAGGTTACACATATACGCATGAAAAATAAGAACAAATTATTGAAAATAATATTTATTGATCACCAGTTGTTAATAGTGAAATGCATACAATTACTTATGAGTTATTATTTTGTATATTGCAAGAAAGCTCGACTGCTCTAATTTTTTTTTCTGTTATTGGATTATTTTCCAATAACTTCACTGTATTTTCGTGAAATTCGTTTCACTGTATACAAAAGCTTAATATATTTACTAATAAATGCTCCTAAGTTGTACTATTAAAAATATTTTATAGCACATTAATGTTTAGTATATAAATGATGCTTTATACAAAATTGTGTCATTTATTACAATCAGAGAGCAGGTTAATAAAGCCTCTGTTTGGATCTAGTTGTGGAATAGAAAGCTAAGTCGCTCAATTGAATCTCAAGTCAATTTTGCCTCACGAGCAGATCTGATATATCGACGCTCGATTTTACTTCGAGACTTTTTTCGTTAGCAAGGTGAAGCAAGGAAACAAATGCTATTGGCAAACTCAAAGCATCCGCATTTGCTTTGGAAAGGAGTTTAGGGAGTTCTTTATAAACAGTGCAAAATGATTTTTCGTCTTTCACCCTGTCGGTCAATTCTTGCTCCACCGCTTCCCTGATATCAATGTTCTCTTTATCCGAAGCAGATTTCGTTAAAGATCGCCAAATGGACTTCTTTAGTTGGCGCATGTCAATTTTTTTAGCCCTCAAGGAGTAAGGAATGAAGATTTTACTTGTCAATTTTGGCGCAGCAACCAAATTTTCTCCAGTGAGAATACCTTGAGTTCCTATTCCAGGATCGACATCAGAATTGAATCCGCTTGCACCTCCATTCTCGTTGTCATCCCCAGTTTGGTAATCGTCGTTCTGAAGATCTGGACAGTAATTTGAAACATCGTGGTCATTGTTGTAATTATAATTTTCCACTTCGTCCGAAAGATGAGTGGTATTTATATTTTTTTCTTTTAGGAAGTTAAAGTGCAGTTTCGACCGGAAGTAAAATCTACAACAATTCCTCGAATCGTAGTGTTCATCCTTCGGGTGGGTGATTTTTTCCTCCGTCCATCCAACTTTCGCTGTCTTCACTTGTAATCGAACCTACAAAAATAATATTTCAAGTATGTAAAAAAGCTAGTAAGCAAATAGAACTTATTGAACCTTAATTTAGTCTTCTGAAGCAAATAAATATTTTGTTTCTACGGCATCTTACCGCGTGTCCAGGAAGGAATTTTTCAGCGACAGCTTTTCTCGCGTCCTCGTCCTTCTGCTCAATCGTGATTTCTTTCTTCTTCCTCCCAGTGTCTCTGCAAGCAGCTGGTGGCATAATTCTGCTTCCTGCAAGGGATCGATGAGGCCTTACTTTCCAATGAAGTGGACCAACCCACTGGATTTGACTCGCCAAACTCTCCTGAAGATAGGAATATTCAAAATTCTTCTTGAATCCGCTGGCAGCAATAACATTGCTCAAGTCTACAATATTTTCTGTTCTGTTTGGCCTCCCTCCAAATCTGTTTACTTCTTCGTGATAATCATCATCCATATCGAAAAGATTCGTGTTGGTAACAGGAATATCGTCCGCAGGTAAACTAGCATCCAGATCAAATTGGTATTTACTCTCGTTCTGCGGAGAAGGTTCATCAATAGGTTCATTTTCAGCAGACCATCCCAGGAATTGGAAATTATTGAAAGAAGGACAGATATCGAGCCCAGCGTTGATTGTAATATTCGGGTGTTCAATCTCTTTCGACTTAACTGTCTCATTCTCGGGAATCGTATCGAAAATCACGTCATTGTAGGTGTTTAAATATATCTGCCCAGTTTCGTGGTAAGGTAGCATTGCTTGGAACAACAGATCTGTCGTTTGGGAATCTCCCTCCCCCATCATTAATGTAATGGGGTTCACTACTTCTATGTTTCCCCTTAATGATTCTATGGTGCTAAGAATGTTTTTTTTGGTCCGCTTTTTTTTCTTCTTTTGTGCTCCTTGATCGTCTACGTTATTCTCACCTCCTTCTTGCGCATTAGTTTCGTTTGAAGCGTCGTTCCCATCGCCGTCTTTTTTATCCTGCTTGTCGAGTCCTCCTATCATTTTAAGGATGTCAGTGTGCACGCCATCTACTCTGAATCCGTAGATTTTTGCACTGACGTCTAAAGACGTACTCGCCACTTGTAAATTTGACATCTCCTTGTCTTTCTTCTTTATTAAATAAGTCATGAAGTCAATAATTTCCAAGCTGAAAGCGTTCTTCACGTTTATTTTATTCTCAGCACTCAGCTTGATACATTGTGTTATTCTTTCCGAAATTTGGAGTGCTGGCATTTGTGCGACGTTTGATAATCCAAGAGATCGACGCTTGTCTAGAGAAGTTGCGGATTGTGGTGTTTCCATTTGCTCCTTTTCTCGTCGACGAGCAATACGCTCCGCTTCATCGTCATTTTCACCCAAAGTTGAGAGTGTTCTTTGTACGGGAACTCCGAAACTCGACCTGCGTCGCAGGGGCGACGAATTTCCTGCAGACATATCGCCTCCATTTCCTAGGAGGGCGATTCCTAAACTTCTCCTCATGTTTTCCATTTTTTAATTTTACTTCCTTCTAAAGACGTGGATCAAATCTTTCTGGGTCAGTTCTGTTTGTTCCCTTGATTACTGGAATCTGAGGAGTAATTTTTCGTTATTTTCTCCAGGTCAGCACGCAAGTGACGAAGCAAGGAGTATAATTGCTGAAGTTCTTGGTGAGTTTTTTTGAGAGCTTCCAAATCACGAACCTCCTGAAAAAATCAGACATTAAAAATTGAACAATAGTACCTAATTTCAAATGAAAAATTCTTTTATCACAATGTAATTACAAAAATAAATGTTTAACGTTGTTTTGGAAATTTCAAAATTTCTTGTTAACAGTCTTTTCTCACTTAAAACCGTCAAGAAATAATATTTAATTTTTATAAAACTATATGTCATGAAAATTTAAACAAAACAAATTTATCCCCATTCAGCATTTCAAATTGGGCATCGGTATTTGTTAACAAAACGATTCATTTCATTGTTTCCGAACACTAAGTGTTTCAAATGCCGAAACTAACGAGAAAAAGAATGGAGAATTCTCAAAAATGGTAAATGATTCTCCAAGTCTTTGAAAAAAAAACACATAGTCAAAGAAAAAAAAAAAAAAAAAAAGGAATAAATACATTTGAATTTCTTGTGATTTGTGAAATCGCGTAGAAAATCATCTAAAGTAACATTGGAGACGGCGGTTAAGGATGTACTCTAGTTACAGTAAATCTCAAAATTAAATTATCTGTATGATGATTTATATAACTGACCAAACTGTATCTATTAATAATTGCTGCGTATTCTGAAGGAGGCTTATAATTGTGCTTCCGAAAAAAATAATTCAAGTTAAGATTGTTTATTTATTAGAAGTTATTCACAGTCTTAGTTTTTGCTATATCGTAAGGGAAAAGTTACAATTATTATCTAATCCTAATGATTAAGGCCTCATTTAACTCTCGGAAAGATCCTCTACAATTCTATTTGGGTAGTGTTGATTGAAATTCGAACTACCATTGTTTAAAACAATTACAATAATTATGATTTCCAAATAAATGTTTTCAATACAATCTACCCAAATAGAATTGTACAGAATCCTCCAAAGAAATAAATGAGGCCTTGACCATTAGGATTAAATAAGAATTGTAACTTTTCTCTTACAAGAAAGCAAAAACTAAATAACTTCTGAGAAATAAACAATTTCAACCTGAATTTTTTTTTCTGGAGCATACTTAGAAGCCCCCATCTAAATACGTAGCATTGATAATAAATATATTTTGGTCAATTTTATAAGTCATTATAAAGATTCTTGAATTTTGAGATTGACTGTAACTATTGTACATCCTTGATTGGAAGAATAAAGATACAAAAATATATTGAAAACTCCATGATCATCATAAATAGAGTATTACATTTTTAAATACCCTTCAATTCTTTAACCACTTCCCTTATGCCTTTAAAGTGGGCCCCCCCCCCCCCCCCGGAATAGAACGACTTTACAAACTGTCAATATTTACTAACAATAGTCCAAAAATAATCTTGGGCATAAAAGCAATGAACGGCATAAAGCTTCCACATAGGTTATAATTTGCTTTAAATACACTTGTTCGAGCAAGAAACTTGATCTTTTCATGCATATTGATACATTCGGAATGTATTTTTGGATATGTTCCTAAGTGAAATGTCTCAAGAAACACAGGGAAACAAGAACAAACTCTTGTTTGTTGCTTTTGCTGTTTTCGGAGCAAGAAAAATCAAAACAAACATACTGTTCTCGTTTCCACGAAAAAGTTTAGACTGAAATTTGACACTCACAATAATCACATTTTACTCACTTCACCTTCCATTCGTATGTAAGTTACAAAACATAAATCCTTTAACTTTTGAGACGAAATGCATGAAAATGCGAAATATACACGAGTGGCCCGTGGGCAAATAATATAAATGGCGTGGAGCGTTCGTTGTGTTCGTTAGTGAAAATTTGGCGGGTGACCGCAAAAGATTTGAACTGTTGGTGTTCCAAAACTCATATTTTCGAAGCAATTTAATAGTAGCAGTAATGACCGCTAGAACCTAGAACGAATTTCAAGAATCTGACGGTCACCTGACCGTCAAACGAAAATCATGTGAATTGGTGTGATATCAGAAATATGAATTGCAGGAAACCGTTTCTTTAGTGAGTAAAACAACATTCATTCCTAAGAAAAAAAGGTTACTGTGGACCGGTGGACAGAGCACCGATCTGATGGAAGTAACTGAGTTACGCGAAACCATAAGATGGCGTAAACCTGGTGACCGCTAGGGATCAGCGGAGCACCAACCCTAGGGGACCTTTTCAGAAAATTCAGAAAATTCGGTCCCTCCGGTGATTCAGATAGAAACAACTGCCAATGTGTAGCTTTGAAAACTCGTTTTTGTGTGAAAGTTTTTTATCTCCAAGTAAAATTCAATAAAAGGGAATTTTCAAGAACTAAAGAAGAGATACTAAGGGAATTATAATACTTCGCGGATCATTTGACCAACGACGTAGATTGGAAATTAAAAACATGAACATTTTTAGGGGGGGGGGGGGGTCCTACTTCGTTGAGTCGAAAAAATCGTTTTTTTTACATTTTCGAATGGATATATGTTTTAAAAATATACCTGCAAAATATGAAGTCAAATAATAAAAATTTTCGAAAGTTATGGGCCGTTCAAACAACATTTTTCGACATCTCAGAAGTCCTGGAAGGCGCAAAAATTAAGCAACCACTATGAAACTTTTTTAACATGTAATTGTTCGCTCAAAAATATAATAAGTAGCAATCAAAACGTGAAAAAATCAATTTTTTTCAAAATCCTATAACTTTCTCATTTGGCATTTTTTTCGTTCATTGTAGTCTAAATTGTACGCTATAGTGCCTGGGTTAGGAAAGTCTTGCCATTTTTTGTTTAAGATTTCTTCTACGGTGGCAGGATTTTTCGAGGGCAGGAGAAGTCGCCGCCGACCACCCGCCATTGGACAGGCCCCCCACCCCCCTTTTCTGTGGAACGACCCAAAAAAGTTTGTAACAATACAATAAACATTGACAAAAAACTGTGGAAAATTTCAGCCTCCTATCTTTTATACTTTTCTCAAAAAGCATTCCCGAAAAAACAGCCGGATTTCGGCCAAACAAAGTAGGAACCTCCCTTAAGAGAATGTTGACATTAATCAGAGAACATTATATAATTGCATTATAATAACATTATAATAATTATATAATTATAAAACTGCACCCATGTCACAATTTGTCGCAGCTTTTGCTCGAAATCAGCGATAAATATTATTAATTCGGAAAAATTGTTTCAATAAAAAATGTGGGGAATACGATTTTTTGCAACTTGGTTTCCTACCATTTTTGTTGTGAAATAAAAATTACGCGAGATTACCAAAAAAAAACGAAAATTCAAGATGGCGGTATAGCGTACACAAATTAAAGGGCAAGACTGTGAAACCTTCATTTTGACGCTGAAAGAAAACTGTCTACATCAAAAAATCGGACCCCGCAATTTTTTCTATTTACAGGCCTTTTTCGATCTCTATTGACTGGGCTACATACCCCTCGTAACGCTATTTCTAATGCAACTTTAACATAGGCGTATAACAATAATTGGACCCCCTCCCCCCATTTAATGTTACGTAATATATGAACACTCCCCCATCATGAAGGCTTGCACGCGCGTACGCATTCATTTGCAAGCGGTCATTCCAACTTTCGATGAATCTAAATAATATTTTAGTAATCTTACAGGAATTTCTTACTTATTTATAATAGTACTAGAAGGGAACCGACGGCAGTAGCTGCGGGGTAATTCACGACTTGGATGAGATCTCGAATGTCAAGCATGAACGGGCGCGGTTGGTGCTCGGGTAGGTGACTGTTCGGGATTCTCGCTTAGTCGTGTTTTCACCATGTTTAATTACTGTCGAGCGAGAGATTTGACGCCGAGGATCGGTGTAGGCATTCAATGTTATCGAATGCCTACATCTAAACTCGTCTGACGATAATCGACTACGCTCAGAAGTTTTGGTTTTCTGCAGTTTTCCTTTCCTCTGACCAAATGTTCAGGCGAATGTGAGCGTCTCAAATGAAAAATCCGTCTGCAGACGGTAGGGGTTTCAGAGTTTAAAAATTCCACAGGATTAAGTACGTCAGGCATTGCTTGGAGGATTATTATGAGAATTGGGGTTATTGGGGTTTTTGGGAAGGGATTTGAGTTGAAGGGTTCAATATCTGACGATCTTCTGTGGGAAGGGGGGATATAGATATGTGAAAACCCGACAAGGGTATACATGGAGAGTAAAATCTGATCTAATCTAATCTAGTACTAAAAGGAAGTACTACAGTATAACTAGATTTATCAGAGCCCTGAATGACCGCTTGCAGATGCATGCGTACGCGCGATCACATTCGCAGAGGTGTGAGAGCACCTTTAGGAAACTCTTCGGGCTCTACTAAAGTTGGCTCTACATACTTATCTGCATAGACTTTTCATGCTTGGCGGATGTATGGAGGTTTTCGCGCGCAGACGACACTCAATCGGTAAGTAATGCGCGAACACACCAGTGGCTTTTACCAAACGATTCCAATAAAAAAAAGTTGGAATTTTTTTGGTTGTTCTGCTAATTTCACGCAGGTGGTTCTTTCCAATCCGTGCCCGTGCCCCCCACCACTAAAACCATTATGCGCGCTCAACTAGTGAGCCCGGGAGATTTCAAGCGGTTCGAACTCTTCATGTTCACGTAACAGTACACTGTACAGCACAACAGGTATAGCATTGCGCGCAATTGTCAACGAAAATATTACTCCTACTGTTACACAA
>WSXT02075235.1:1496-12175 GCA_011762715.2 Neuroterus valhalla
CATAACTCCTATCTAACCTCTTCTTTCTTCTCGAGGGACATTCGCTCAATTTGTTGAGGCAATAGATTTTATTGCTTACGTCCGTTGCGTGTTACAGGTCTGCTTTGGATCACGCCAATCACGTCGCGAACGAAGATTGACAAGAAAGGTTTCCTAAAGTTAGAAACTATCTTTTCTGAAGGTTCAGTAACGAAGAATCGACCTACCCTGGATGTTGACGTTTCATAGGTCCAAGTTATTCATAGTTTTTAACAGGCGTTTTTACATTTATGTAGGCGTCGGAAGAATAAGGTGAAAGACAACCGTTTTAAGAAATATTTTTGGTTTGTTAATGCTTCTTGAATAGAACAAAACGCTCGAAAATTTTCATTGTCAATCCATCATTTTCTCTATTTACATTGAAAATTGAATGCTCAGTAGGAGTGCTTTTGTGATAAAATCATTAGCCCTGACGCACAGTGTTCCAAAAATGGAATTTACTGTTGAGAAAGGTCTAAAACCTTTAGTTTTAAAAATTAAAATTCTGCTGAAAGTGCAAACAATTTTAATCAGAAATAGCTTTACATGGAAATGACGCGGAATGGAAATGCAACAAAATAAAAATCCTAACTAATTTAATAATATAGACATAAATTCTTCTGTTTTTACGCCCTGAAATCAATCATGTCGTTCTAAAGTATGTAATTAGAGGCGACAATAAATAATTACCCAGGGGTGATCAATTGTTCCAAGTCAAAGAAAAAGTTCTTTCTATTTCCACTATTTTTGCATACAAATCTAATTCTTATGATGAAGAAGACTCACTGAGCCTCATTTCGCTTCTATTTGCCTCATTTCCTTCTGCTGGAAATAAAACAGATCACAAGTTCCATTTGAGAAGCAATTAACTGTTTCCTCAATAAGCGCGTTTCTCCCTGGGAAACTGAATTCGTCTCAAAGAAAATGTGATAGAAATAAGTTTTGTTCTCCCCTTTCCTCAGAAAAATTGGTAAAAAAGGAGAAAAAATTAATATTTGAATCAAACATCTTTCTGAAACTACCTGAGAGAGTCGGAGGTAGAAAAACGAAGAGAACTTGCCTTCGTGCTACTAAGCTCATTAGAGGTTATAACGAAGAAATTATGGCTTATGAATGGAAGAGTAAACAGTGTACTGAAACGAAGGAATCGATTTTCTTCATTATAGAATTATGGACTAAGAGATAAGAAAATGACTTCGAGAAAAATATTACCTCTCTAGAGCCTTTAAAGACTTAATGAGTGGAACTAAGTTTAGTAGTCTTACAGACGGGGGTACCAGTGTGCCAAAATAGTACGAAATTCGTGTTGTGTAAAGCCAACCATATGGGCGTATTTACGCTTGGCCGAACAACAGGAAAGTCTTGGAGCGTAAAGTTAGAAGAGTAGAAGCATTGGCGACTTCCTGTTTTTACCTCCTTCTTGATAATCACTCCTGAATGTTTTCCGCTTACTTTCTTAGATAGAAGAAACTAGAGATTCACGGTAATTGTTCTACAACTCACGTATGCAGAAGTAAAATGAACTAAGCTTTTTGTTGTCAATAATCAGTTTTTTACTCTATGAATTTAGATTAGCGAGAACTCTATCCTTTATTCAGATTTGAAGAGTAATTGATGTAATAGAATGAATGGAATGTACTAGATATATATAAAATTATTAGAAATTGTATCAAGTGATGAATGAATGGATCATAATAATTAAAAGACCGCGACCCATTGAATAGGCCTCTCTTCTCCCTCTTAAATAAAATCAATTTTATGAATCTTTCTCTGAGATCCGATAAAGAGCTCTAGAGATTAATTAATTCGCATTGCAGCGTTTAATTTTCCAATAACATTGAAGTAAATAAAATTCCATCTTTTCGTACTCCTTGATGGGAACTGTGCTTCAAGATTCTATGAAAATAAATTGGGTTGCTTTTATATCAAGATTGATATTACATATCCTAGATTGCACATAAAGTCCACATACAGTTCCTGAGACTCTGATTCCTTAGGAAAATCTTGAGCTTTTTTATAACGAAAAAGTTAGATGAAGAAAACGCTGCAAACAGATAAGTGTTAGATTAACGATTTCAAAAGTATTCAGAAATCTCAATGAATTTTCCAACTGTATTTAGCGTTTTATTCACATATTTTTATTTTAAAAACTTAGCGGTTTTCTGTGCTTTTTTTCGCTTTCTCAATTTTTGTTACAGAGATATTTTCCTCTTTTCTTTATTCATGATTTTTTTCTTAGCTTTCGTTTAGTAATCATGTTGTTTCGTGCAAAACTATGTCTTTGTGCTAAAGCTAATGAATGAAAACGAGAAACGAGTCAACAGTTAACGCTAACTGTGCTCAGCAACTGGAATACAAATTCAACACTGTTGGCAACGAAAGGACGGGCACAAGGAGGATAAGATCAATCTTTCCTTGATCATCAAGTTTATGGTACCACTTTCAACTACATTGATTATTGTAGAAATGGAAAAATTGAGAAGCGCCTAATCATCTCATCTAATCATGGAAGATTGTACATTATGAAAAAACTAATTAAGAATTATTCGATATTATTATAAGCTTCACGCTGTTATAGTATTGATCGATAATAATACCCAAGGGCAATTGAATAAAAAAAACGTAAACGTACTCTAGAAGTACGTGGGAGTGATACTTTTTTCAATTCATTAAACTTTTCGAAGAGAAAACAAGGTGCTCGTAAAGATACCAGTTTAATATCCTGTTCAACTTTAAGTAAAATAAGTCAGCTGGCTTCGAGATAAGGGAAGTTTTATCTGAAATTCATTTCCGAACACTGAACACAGTATAGGGGTAAATAAAACGGCCCACCTTTACAGCAGATCCCATAAATTCTAGATTAACAGAAATAATTATAAGTTTTAATATATCATTACTTATATTTCGCTCAGAAATTCAAATTATTATCAGCAAGCATGTCAAGATATGATTTCATCTAGGTAATCTCAAGCGCCACTGCACATGAGAAATCAAGTTACCAAGCAATAACAGCTCGAAAAATTTCGTATAACTCCATTCAAGCTTTCAAATAATTCAGAATAAATTATCTGAGCTCTTTCCGAAAACTGATTTCAATTATTTGTAATATATTCAAACTTCTACGTTTATAAGATAATAAGATGCGATATATAATTAAAACTTGTTACATATACGTCAATGCATTAGGATCTTTATTGCAACATTTTTAATCCCAAACTGTCCACTTGTATCGCATGAATGCATGACAAAACTTGATTTCTTGTGGTTGCACGTTCCAGTGAAAACAGCTAACCGTATGAGAATGTATACTTTTCTCGATTCTTAAAATGGAAGAATGGTAAACGTTATTGTATTCTTGTAAAAATGCACATTTTTTACCAGCAAAAAAGTTTGTCTAAGGGAGGTTATTTATTGCACATGGTTCTGTCTGTGAATATTAAGATATTTTAGGACATCCATGCTTGAACTAAAACGAACTGAACGAGATATTCGAAGAAATTGAAAGCGTTGGAAATTAACCTGTTATTCAACATTACATCATTTCAAACCTCGGAACATCAACAATTCAGTACTGGAAATTTGAAGGTTTGATTCGCTTAAAATTCTTTACTTGAAACATTACTTAAGGGAGTATGGTGAATATTTGGATAAGACTAATAAAAATGAGAATTACTTGTAATTTTTACAGAACGCGTGTAATAGCTTACTTGAGCTATGGTTCAAGTTTCGTGACCCTTCAGAATCTCAAACTCGAGAAATAAGTAATTAAAGAGAACATGTGTTACGAAAAAATTTACGACATAAATTATTCAATATCTTTCGACATTATAGTAAGCTGTAACACGCTACCTGTCAAAATTACAAGTGATTCTGATCTTTATTAGTTTTATCACAGAAAAAGAAGTGTCTCTTTTTGATGACTTTTATTACTGTTATTATCATCACAAATGAACTGTGCTGATGAAAATCCTAACAAAGCATATCACAATTCCAAAATTTGTTTGAATAATTTTGAATTTCAAATTCTGGTGATGTTACAATATCAAAAATTGTAATCACTCACTAATAATTGAAATGCAAGTTTTTATTGATTTAATTCAATCTTTCAAGAAAGGAATAACAACTTTTGATCTTGATTATTCGTTATTTTGAAACCGTTCAAATTAAAAACTGTACATCTGTCAACCTGTCTGAATATTTTATTTCTGGAACAATTTAAAAATGATTGTTCCGATTAGAAGCGGTTCAGTTTTCCACCTTCCCAATCCTCCTCAAATTTCATTTGCAACCCACAACCCCTCTTCCAATCACCCTGAGCGCTGGCCAATTTTCAACTTCCCAAAGTCAACATAACCTCAAAACTGTCGAACATCTAACGTCTCTTTCATATTTTGGAAAGTACATAAAAAGAAGCGAATTTCGGTTAGTATTGATAATAATATTGACCCAAAATAATACAGTAAAGCTAGTAGTACGAAAAACTCGTCCTAGCTATTCGGTTATATACTAGTTATGTCAACAATGAAAAATATCTATTTTTGTTAAGAACGGTACTTCATGGAAAAATAATTATGTTTATCAAGAAGGAAAAGTTATTATGTAGTATGTACTTTTAGGGGTTTACCTTTAAATCCCCTAATCACTTTTACATAATAATATTTTAAATTTAAAAATAACAAGCAAACTCCATAAAAGCTTTTCAGAAAGGCGATTCTCAGTTGATTATAAGTGTTTTTGTTCAAATTTTAAGTAGGATACCTAGAATATTATCACAGTAGATGAAAGGTGCTTTTCACTGTCTATTCCAATTTGGATCCAAGCAATCTCCAACGGAATAGGTCTTGAATTCAGACAACCCAAGCGATCTCTCATTCGCGCTTCTGTTTATATGATCTGTTAGGTTTAGCCGAGTTAGGAAAACCAACAGAGCTCTGATGCACTTAACATTACATTACCGATCGTATAGTTTCCAAATCAGACGTAAATTGGAACACGTGCAGCACAGAAATTCCATCATCACTTATTATTCGCTCCTCCAAACACTATTCCTTTCTAACAAGATTTCCAAGCGTCGGATGGGCCCAAAAATTCCATTCAATTTTTTTGTTGTTGCACTTTGAACACATTTCCTGCTCATCAGGCAAGTTGAAAACGTAATGCATTTTAACAATTTCGTCCTCTTTTACACTTTGAATAATGTCTCTGTTCAGAAAAATATTTAAAACTAGACAAGATAAATTTTTGCCACATTTTCTAGTTTCTTGTAACTACTAACGCGACTGCTGTGGCTTTGCTGGTGAGCACGCGTACACATGGGGCGAGTCCGCTTGGTGGGCGAACAGCTGCCTATCCCCACTTTAAGACCCCACCAGTACACGGTAGTTCAGTTCACGTTCAGACTTCAGTCCCTCAGGCCTCCACGATTTGACCGTGACTTTCGTTTCGCCTACCTTGGCTTTTTCTTTCACGTCTTTATACTCTTCCCTGTTCCATAGATTCGGCATTGCCGAACTGTCGACACTGTCGTTCCAAGGTACATTTTTGACATTCCTTGCTTCTTTCTTCGAACCGATATTCCTATTTTTCTACAACTCTTACTTCTCGGAAAAGAATCGCAGTCAAGGTTGTTCTGATTGTACGTTGAACCGCGTTTGAATGTTTGAATGGAGTGTGATGGTCACGTGATGGCGCCGAGGGGAAAAAGACTCGTCGAGATGAGATATGGAATGGAACGTCAACGATATTCAAATTTCGAAACGAGTCAGTGACACTCAGAGATTATCAGCCGAAAATGCTTCCATAGTGCTTAGTGATTGCTTACATCTATATATTTTTTAGAGAAAGTGGAGTTCTGTCTGATACTGATAATGTCAATATTGTCATTAAAATATTTCTTGTCAATATAAAGTTCATTATAACGGATTTTCATTCATTATTGCGCAATTTCGTGCGAGATCAATAAATTATCAGATTATTATGATTATTATTATTAATAAAAAAAAATTAAAAAAAAAAAATCAAAAATTAAAAAAAATTAATCTCGGGTCTTTTTGCCCGGTGTTTTATCACCAGCCACGGACTAAGTCAAGTGCCTGATGAAGTCAAGATGTTAGAAATAAAAAAATTTAAAAACAAAGATCAAAATTTGTTGCGCAGATATTTTCGCAGGCGCAATATCAAGTTATTGGTGTGATATAAAGTTTGTCTCATAATGATGTTGTCATTACATAGCAGCAGAGTTTGTTGAAGGCAACTTAGGTTACCTCTGGATGCTTTTTTAAAGCTACCAACTTTATTATTATTATTATTATTATTATTATTACTATTTTTATATTATGAAGCCAAATCCCTTTCGGGGTAGGCGTAACTCGATATTCAAAGATTTGAAAAGGGAATTGACATGGAAAGCCGAAACAAAACGAGTTATTATTGTTTAAGTTACACACTGAAGGGGGCTCCAGTCTCCTACAGTTTTGTCTTTAAGAAGGTAAAGAGAAAACTTGGTCCTGCAAACCGCTGAAAAAGACTCTTTTTCAGAAATTTTTCTACATTGAAAATCGTAACTTTCAAACACAAAAATATTGGTAACACACATTTCGTCAAATATTGGAAAAATAGAAAAGTTTAGACAATTCTAGGACATTTTTCTGACGTTTAGTTGTATTTCTAAAGTGTTATTCTCAAGAAATTCAGAATATTCAAGAGTATTCTTTTTTGAAGCATATTTTAGGATATTTTATTCTAGAAAGTTGTATAATATTTCAAGACATTCAACAAAATTCAAGAACGATTTATCAAAATTAGGCCATTTCCTATTTCAGATAATGCGATAGATTCAAAGAGATGTTCAAGAAAATGCAAGAACAATCTAAAATGAAAAATTACAGAACAATCAAGTTCTCATAGACACCTAGAATATTCAAAACCACTCTGAACTGGAGTGTAATAAAATTCAGAACATTTCAGATTTTATAAAGAATTTCGAGAAATAAAGTATGGTCGAAAAAATAGCAAACAATCTCTAAAAAAAAAGTGATCGTATTTTCAAAATGTCATAATTATGGGTAACTGCCTCGTAAAATGATCATCTCGCTAAGTCGATCGAACCGAGCAAACAGTATCTAAAAGCATTTGTAAATATATATATATATATGAATTATAAATTTTTGCAAAAGTTTCTCTAATTATACATAAAACTAAGTCATTTAAGAAAACAAAAATTCTTGCAGAAAACATTTCAAAGAAATATTAAAGAAGAAACTTTTGACTAAAGTTTGAAAACCAGTTTAAACGTCAGCAACATTTTCAAGAAAGTTGATATTAGAGGTTTCTTGTGTCACTGAATATGAATTTTGGGAAGATATTTTTATGTTTCAAATAGCGGACTGAAAATGTTCGAAATATTTCCAAAACTTATTACTATAAACAATTTCTTTTATTAATGAATAGAATACAAATCTTGAAACTCAAGAACTAATAGCATATAATAGTTCATATAATTTAGTATATATCAAACAATTTTATTCTTTGAACCTTTTTATCGGTTCGCCATTCGATTCTCCGTTCTCTTTCGGAGGATTTTTCATAGAGATATTACTGTAATATCTCTATGGGATTTTTACGTTTAGCTGAGTTCTCGTTTTCGGCTGACATTTTTGAAATCTGACGTTTAGCGAAAAAGTCGGTCGTATTCTCAGGCGAATCGATACGATATCAAAAACAAAAGGAGGTTGGAAAATCTTGGCTCGAAAATTTTTCGAAATTTCGAAGGATTCTGGATGAAACCGAGAATTTCTCGACTCGATATGCATTACTGGTTGAAATTAAAATTTTCTTTAAGAACATTGTGAAATATTCTATTAAAAAACATCAAAGGAAAGTCAAGAATATTTACAAGATAATCCTCGATGAGGTAGTCTAAAATTATGAATTTGTTTCAAAACATTTGTTTTCTTAGTATAAAAAGAGGTATAAAAAATGGAGAAAGAACAAGAGAAGAGTAGAAGGTCGGTTTTGGTCAAGGCTTTTGATTTGTGAACTTTTTTGGTGCATAAACAAGTTTATAAGTATATAATTATGTATATACAAAGTACTGAATTCAATACTTACTAATACTATTTATAAACATAAGAACCGGTGGAAAGTATAGATTTGCGTATATGTATAAACAATGAAGTTTTCTCTGCGAACAATGAGAGAATTTCCGAGACAAGTTTCTCTGCAACAATTGTATCAAGATGCTATCCACTTCCGCACTATTTGCTAATCGGTTTTCATACTTGTCAGACACAAGGATCTACATAGTCTTTTTTCCCATTATTATGTAGGGTACAATAGAAACAATATTATGCTGAGCGAGAACAGAACTAAAGGAAATGATATATGACTCATTTTCCTAATTGTCTCCTTGAAAAGCAGAATTATGTGTAATCTCAAATGAAAACAATGTGTGTATTGGAATAAATTTTGGATTTTAGATGGAAAATCATATTTCAATCTAAGCTACATGCAATGGAAGCGACCATGAGTGGAAAAATTGTATGTTTGAAGTGAAAATATAACACGTGTGCCAATAACTAATGGCTGATGGCTATCTTTAAATTCTTTTCCTCGAAAAAATATTTTTCGAAATTTCTTCTTCAAAGTGGCCCTCGTTCCGTACGATTTTCAATCCAGAGGGTTTGTTTTGGGCCTTAAATGTCGGGAATTTATCTGACTATTATGATGTTCTTAAAGTTCTGAACGTTCAAATGAACGGAACATTTTTTCCAAATTCCATTTCATCCAAAAATATTGTTCCAACAACTATTTTCAATATTTCAGTATAAGTTTCTTCTGTAATCTAGTATTTGCCAAAAACTAAATAAATATTTCAGCACTGTTTCTAGTTTACCAAGCTATCAGCAAAGAATTTTGTTCTTCTGATCATTCAGAACTTCAATCAAATTAAATATGCCCCTTCAAGTGACTACATTAATATACTGACAAAGTGGGCCCTTTTTTAAAGGAAAATCATAAATATTGAGTAAATAATGCAACTGAAAATGAATGGAGTTTTGGGATGGTTGAATATAAATAGTGAACACCAGCTCAGTTTTTTAAATCGGAAGTTGATTCATGTAGGAGAAGCTCATACAAAGTGAATATGCTACCAAGGAATACAAAAGAAAGTAGAATATATCAACTAACAGATTTTTCCATAGAAAAATATTGATTTTTTTCAATTGGCCTGAACCCCCCACAAAAACAAATGCAACAGGAGGATAAAACGAATCAGGCATCACATTAAATTTTTGGTCATCACAAATAATAATAATAATAATAATAATAAATCTTTATTAAGTTGTCAAACAAGAAACAAAATGTACAAAAAATTGACTGTGCTGATGAAAATCCTAACAAAGCATATCACAAATTTCAAAATTTGTTGCGCAGAGATGTAATTCCGATTATTGCAACTGGCCCAAAATCTCCTTTTTCTTGAAAGCATAAAATTTCAAGTTTGAAGACTATATTAAATTGAAACCACCTATGGATGTGCAATGTGTGTAAATGTACGACACACATCCTCTTTTTTCCTCCGTTACATGATTTATATAATTTCATAGCCGTAACCACAAAATAAGCGGACTTGCACTTCAGCACGTAATGTCGGAAGAAATATGATCGTAATGTAAAATGATGAAATAAATATTCATGCAAAGAATAGAAATGCAAGTCCAGTATTGCGTAACCCGACATAGTTCTGGATAACAAAAACTTTACGGGTATGTTTCCTCTTGGAAAAATTAAACAGAGAAGTCATGGCAGTGCAGCTAGGTCCGAAAATGAAAAATCCGCAGAAAATGTGAAAATCCCCAGATTGGCCAAAAATGCATTGGGACGGCGGAAAATAACCCTCAGATCCTGCGAAATTCTGACACTTTTGAGGATATCATCAATGAAAATTCCTTCGAATCTTAAGCACCACTATAAGACACGGTTTGAATTTATAATTCAATATTTGAACATATTTAATTAGGACATGGCTTCGACCTCAAAAATTGTAAATATTTAATTGCTTTACTACCGCAAAACGGGGCTAAGATAGGCGTATGGGACAAAGCGGGATAACCGCTCTTGACTCAAAGAAATCGTGTGTTCTTACTAAAATAGTTTGCAAGTTTACTATATCTCTACATCTAAATTTGCAAGATCTTTCTCCCTTTTTCAAGCATAACCCTATTGAAAAAAGATGCATGATTTCGTGACGTAGCGAAATTTCGTGTCATAGTTACGTAACAAAATCACAAAACATTTGATGTATCATTTTTTGCCCAAATGTTACGTGCCTAAGTTATATGGATTACTGTACATTTATGGAAATGTTACGTGACGAAGACACATGAATTTTGTTCATCTATGAAAATGTTACGTGATTCAGTGACATAGATATTTGGAAAATTCAATGTTTGTTACGTGATTTTGTTACTATGTACTATGTTTTTTAAATGAAGTTTTCTTTGCTATGAGTTTTCTCTACCATATGTATCGGAAAATAAAGTTACAAATAAAAAGAGTATTACTTCTCAATAAAAATTTATATTACATTCTCATCAGAGAAGGTATTAGATTTGTGTAAAATTTGACCCCCCCAGTTTTTGTCAAATGTCCACGTTTTG
>WSXT02075246.1:0-12175 GCA_011762715.2 Neuroterus valhalla
ATTCATACATACATACAAACATACATATACATTCGTAAAAACCATTTTTCTGGGTTCAGTGGGTCTCAAAACGTGGACATTTGACGAAAACGGGGAGGGAGGGGGCTCAAATTTTACACAAATCTAATACCTTCTCTGATGAGGATGTAAAAATCTGAACGCTGTGTGGGCACATTCTCATGGAGCGCTACGCGCGCGCCTAGGTCGCGCGTTATTCGGTTCTCGCGCTCGGCGCTCGATAATGTATTTTCCTCGTGCTACGCGCTTGGGTTGTTTTTCACCTCGCGCTTTGCTCTCGGCTTCATACAGAGTTGCAAACTTCAGAGTTGCAAACATTGCAAAACTGCGGAAAACCTCTTCTTCTATGAAGGTTAATAAATTTTTTCTTTATTTCTGATGAAATTGTTTTTAAAAATTAGGTATACTTAAGGCTCTCTTGGCCTTCAGAAACACATTCTCATTGCAATACTCGCCACTGATATTTACATCTTGCATAGTTTGGCTAGCAAATGGAATTTTTCATTGTTTAAAAAGTGTTGTCACGATTAAAACAAAAAATAAAAAGTAGAATATCGGCTGCTGTATTTGATGATTGTGAATTCTATTTTGTTAAAGCTTCTCCGGCTTTCACGAATACATTCTTATCGTGTGTCTCGTGCTGCGCACTCGATCGAAATCTGTCCGAAACGCTAATTTTTCTATATTACCTATAACTCTATTGCATCAAATGTATATAATATTAATTTACATACTTTGTACCCTGTTTTACATTATCTTTCGTGCGATCAAAATTGGAATTTTCGATTTTTTGAGAAAATTCAGAAAATTATATTCACGATCTTGTAGGCTTCCAAAAAGCAAACATTTTTTCTCTCTGACTTTCTTTCCAGTCTTGCGTTATTTGGCTGAAAATTCTCATTTTCGTTTAAATTCTTGAATTTTGAAAATGACACAACTCTGACAATTTTGTTTTTACCATTAAAAGTCAGGAGGATGAATGTTTTCACTTTTTACTTACTACAAGAAACAGTACTCACAATTTTTGAGTCTTGGAAAAAAAAGTTCAAAAATTTTAAAAAATGCTCCCTTTCTTCTATTTTGAATCCAAAACAGCTGGTTAACATACTTGACTTGTATTTGTGGTCCCTCAAAATGGGTGCCAAAGCACGATCGAATATGATCATTCTGTCAAAAGTTATTAAGTTTACAGTTGATTTTTCCTAATTTTTTGTGCGATCGAAATTGGAATTTCCGATATTTTGAGAAAATTCTAAAAGTTGTATTAACGATCTTGTAGGGCTCCCAAGAAGAAAAATTTTTTCTTCGGACTTTCTTTTCATTCTTGCATTACTTGACTAGAAATTCACATTTTCTTTTATATTTTCGAATTTTGAAAATGCCATAACTCTGACAATTTTTTTTCATCGAAAAAAATATTAAGGATTTTTCTTCCAAAATAGCTGGTTAACGAACTCGTCCTTTCTTTTCCGGTTTTGAAAAAGTGCGCCAAAGTACAATCCAATATGATCATTCTTCCGAAAGTTATCGAGTATGCAGATGACAGACTACAGACTACAGATAGACAGACAGACACCTTCTAATTTAGAATGAGAATGTAAAAAAAAGTGATGTTCAACCAAACAAATTAATTTCCAACCACAATTATGGAATTTTTATTTGCAATAAGTTTAATTTTGGAAAAAAAGGTACTCATGACAAAAAAAACTACATTTCGAGAAAAAACTAACTTTTGAACAAGTTGTTTAATTTTTAAACAAAGTGATGAATCTCCAAATCAAATCCTAAATATTGATATTGTTTCTGCGACAGAACAGTCTCCTGGATCGCAATCAGGAACATGCACATTGTTTTTCGCCATGGAGTCACATGGGACACTTTCACAATCTGGGACCCCCCTGTTTTCCTCTTATTTCGACATAAGGTCGTCAGAGGCGTTGTGTCTCTCTCCGTGCCCGACTAGAGCATTTTGAGTTTTTACATGCTATTCAAATAACCTCCGCACGTCCGTGCGAGTATCGACTGATGGATTATAACTGACACAACTACAATGTTCTTACGAATGTTCTGAATAATACAGTTGCCGTCAGACCGAGACGCTTGTTCTACTCAAAACAACTCAGTGATACCTTCTATTGCTCTCCGATTCCGTTTTCATTTGATGCTCGGATTTAAAACTCGAGTATCGTAAATACCCCGCAAGATCGTTCTAACTCTTTTCTTCTTTAAAGTCCCTGGGTGTGCTTTCCTAGCGAACTCATATCTATTCGTTGTGATTGCAGCTTGCGAATCAACACACCGTTGTCCAATCGCAAACTGTCTCATGTTTCTTTTACTCACATCATATCAGCGGGAGATTCTCTGGATCTCCGACCTTTTTTACAATTTGTGCTCAAATTCATAAATTAGGTACAATGATGCAGGGAGTAAATATTCATCATTTTTCCCTCTACCATCGGTGAATCTCTTTAAGAGTATTTGGACCGTTTGTCGGATTCCCGGATGTGCTCCCTAATCGCAACTGTTTTCCGCGCCTACAGCTTGTAACTTAGCATATCATCAGGTAAATTTCGAAATCTCTCATCGTTTATGGTGATATTTTAGATAACATTGATCGCTCTGTGAAACGAAATCTTCTAGCGAGCCAGGACATGGCCAGTCATGTGTCTTGTTTTTAGATTTATTCGTCCACGGCGGGTGGAGGAAATTCCCTTCCAATAAGCTGTTGTTACTTTTTCGAAAGGATATTTTGCGGTCTTCTGATCAGGTGTATCCCTGTTTAGCTCTAGGTTTCATGGCGGGCGGAGACGCGTATTGTTAATCATTTCGTCATGTTACAGATCCGTGAGTTTCAATATTTCGTTCGCAAGACGAGGCGGGCGGGATGTTTGTAATTAATCGGTGTTGCTGGCTTCCGTCAGGGTCGAATTTGGATTCGATTGCAGCTGTTGTTTCTAGGTATTTTTGTGCCCTCCACAGGTTCTCTCTAGTTTCGAGTTTTCTCTGTATCAACCAGAGGAGTGGGGAGGCCGGCGTTGGCACACTCTCCCACCAGGGTCAAGTGCTCCACTTTTCTTCAGCGGTGAGTATTAGTTCAGCCTCAGACCTGTACGCGGTCCCCTCAACTCCCACTGGGCGGCTGGGGATTCGGGGCTCCCTGGCTTATGAAGCGTCGGTGCTAACATTCATCAATTCGACGTCTTTGCCGCTGCAAATCAGCCAGCTAAGTGAATGTCAAGGATTCTTACGACAAAGGTCTTAAGGATAGCTACTGAGATACACTGCTTCACCACACTTACCGTATCCTTTCATCCAGACCAAGGTTAAGAGTTGAGTAAGAGAAGTCCCTAAAGATTCAAGCTTCCGGTGAGTACGTTCTATTTGCAATGTACATCCGCAGTCATAGCCGCGAGGCTATGGCGACTTAGTGTAAATCAGATTCCCCCTAGGAGCGAATGTTCAAATCCTCTAACCAAACAGTTTGAGTCCTGAGACTAAAGATTTCTAGCAGTTCTTATATTCTTGACTTATACCCGACTCGATCATCTTGGGTCTTGTGGAGGTGACGATTCGGATGACGTATTCCCTCCGGTTGCATCGAGATCGATGGGTCTGGGAGAGCCATCGTGGTCGTAGCTTCCAGAGGCGAAATCTGTGCTAATTTTTCGGGGAGTTCCCCAACATTTTCTGGGCATATTGAGGCAGAGGAGGCTCTTGTAGATTAGAATAGATTTATCACTCCATGTATACCCTATTTGGGTTTTAACATATCTATATTTCCCCCTTCCACAGGAGATCGTCAGACATTAAACCCTTCAACTCAAATCCCTTCCTGAAATCCCCAATAACCCTAACTCTCATAATAAGCCTCCAAACAATGTCTGACGTACTCAATCCTGTGGGATTTTTTAATCTTTGAAATCACTACCGTCTGCAGTCGGATTTTTAATTTGAAAAGCTCGCATTCGCCTGAACATTTGGTCAGAGGAGAGGAAAACTGCAGGAAACCAAAACTTCTAAGCGCAGTCGATCACCGACAGACGAGTTTGAATGTAGGCATTCGATAGCATCGAATGCCTACACCGATCCTTGGCGTCAAATCTCCCGCTCAACAGTAATTGAACATGGCAAAAACACAACTAAGCGAGAATCCCAAACAGTCACCCACCCGAGCGCTAATCACGCCCGTTCATGCTTGCCATTCGAGATCCCGCCCAAGTCGGGAGTTACCACGCAGCTACTGCCGTCGGTTGAGGAGCCTCTTGTATTAGAAGCAAAGGATGATATCCTCTATCTGTATTATTATTTATTTGAATAGCGCCCTTCCCTCACTGACCCACGCCAGTCCGCGATTATTCCTTAACAAGGGTTACACCACAAGCTCCTAATAGAACCACAGTAAACTACACCTATGTCCACGTCCTACGACCGTGAGATGAGTGACTGCTCGTGTATGACCGCTCCCCGCATCCATGCGTCGAGTGTTACGGCATTATTTGGCATGATTCTCATGATGAGAACAAACAGTTTAAACGAATATCTTTGGTGGAGTCCCTGCAGCTGTAGTTCGTTCACGTTTGTCAAGAAACGCGATGTCAGATATTCTGTGTTGGATAAAGAATAATGTACAGAACTCGTAGTTCCAGTACATTCAGCACCCTACGTTATTCACAATTGACTCTATTTCCCTTGAAGAGTTCGACAGAGCAGGGTCGCATCCAACGTCATAAGAGCGCCAAAGATGGTGATAAAGCACTCTCAGGTCCACATTGTGTCGGTACATATACATCGTTTCTGCGCAGATGGGTCAATTCGATAGTATATGCCATTGCTGCTCAGGGAGTTTATGACACACCCTGCCACACCGTCTTTGCACGTGAAAGTAATTTATCTGTGCCTGAATTCAGTCCAGATGATCTAAAAAAAGCAAAAGTTGACTTATATGACACGGATTGTTCTTTTACAATTTTGTTTAAGACTCCGTTCATCACCTTGTCCTCATGTAGTTTCATGATCCTTTCGCTGCCCGTTCCTTAACCTGTGCTCTCTGGAGTGAGGCATCTTGATGGAGGAACGCACTGTCATCACCTCTGATGGCAATATTTGGGCCAAGGGTCTAAGCCGCCTGTTCCGCAGCTTTGCTAAGAAACGCTCTTTTTCCAACTATTTCGTGATTCCTGCCAAATGCATAATCTCGCGCAAAGTGATGCCGAGGGCCTCGGGTAAGCTCGTTCTTCGTATATGAAATCACCACAAATGAAAAGCGTAGCCCTAGGACGGCAAGAATATTAGTCGCAGATACCTTGCTTAACGCCAACAGAATGGACGACCATATCCGTCGAAGGAGCTGTTGGTATCTGCTCTCGAGAACCTCTTTAATTGATGTTGTATCCTGGATGCGACTCTTAGGCACGGCTAGGTATTTGCAGCTCTCTTCAGCGTCAAGGTTTCTAATTGCACTTCCGTCCACAAGCTCAGAGTCATTACTTACACCTGCAATTCGTCTATGTTTCACATTATTCTCGGCACACTTATCCAATCGAAAAGTCATACCGACTTTTCGTGCGTACCCCTCGACGATACTTAGAGCATCTACGAGACGTTTTCTTCCAGAAGCATAGATCTTCCATATATCCATGTAAAATATATGAATGACCTTATGCTCACGATCATTAGTTCCGCCGCAAGGGTAACTATGAGAATCACAAAGTGCGAGAGACAGTGTCAATACTGGGATGCAGAAGGGAGGGCTCAGTGTGTCACATTAGAGACAACTCCTCTGAAAAGAGATGCTGCTGGTTGTCACAAAATGTTCTCCAGGAGGAATAGTAAATCTTGTTTTAAAACGTAGGTAACAATCTCTCCATGCATAGTACTGTATGTGAATAAACCTTCATGCTTATCAACGCTTCAAACAATCTTGCTATTCAGGATAGCTGTGAATATCCTATACAGCGTTTTTAACAAGTTATTGGACTGTATTTTCTTGGATCAAACGAGTCGCCTTTCTTTGTTAGGAGTACAGTGCTTCCTAATACCAGTTACTGCCAGATATGCATCTCCGACTTCAAATATAAGGTACTGACATGGGACAGATGTTGGTATGCAAAAGCCAACTTCTTTCATCATACGTTCCTATTACAATGTATACCAGCAGCGGAGGAATTCTTTATGCACCTTATCACTTTCTTAACTTCCCTATCAGTGATTGATGAGCACCCGTACTCAAATGTTACAAGGTTAGTGCACAGCTTCTTTAAGCGTATAATATTCTTGTACGTGTAATGTTGTGTTTTCTTCAAAAAGCCACCAAAGCCCGAGGGCGTCAGGATATTTTGAAGAGATATTCACGGAGTGCAGCAGTAATCAAATGAAGGCTCTGAGAATATGAAATGTTCCAGGTAGCTGTGCATGGGCCTATCGAATTTCATGTAGACAATCACACACTGCATTCAGAACGCGTTCTGCCCAGCCCAGTCAATCTTCTGGTTTAGTTGATGCAAGTGCATCAATTGTTGGTTTGGACCTTTCATTTGATTCAGACAAAGCTCTCGCCGTATCATAAACTGAACGAGTGATGGTCCAGAGATCGATATCCTCACGGAAGCTGCATCCATCTCAGTCAGATGATGGTGCTTGAGAGGAACCTGGATGTGCATGTTTCTCCCTGTTCCGGAATCGCCATCGTCTCTTAACGGATGCCCTTTTTCAGCAGTTGATCTTATTGTCGCTTCCAAACCTTGTGGGCAGCACCTCTGGGCACGGATACATAAACGTGCTTGCTATCTTCTGGAATCTGTTGTGAATTTGGATTATGCATCCATAAAGGGATTTGATTAGCATGGAGGGGATGTAGAACTCCACGAAAAAAACGGAGATGATTATTATTATCCTCCTCCCTAATTTGGACGGAAAGGGCAGTTTTCAGTGGAAGAGTAAACGTGCGGATTATCGGCATATCTCCACCATCTCCTCCTGATGATGCATCTAGTTTTGTGCAGAAAGAATGGGTTTATGAATTTTTCGTATATAATCATGTGATGTGTTGTCCTATAATCCATCTTTTACGTAGAAAAAAGATACGAAACTACCTAGATGGTAAGAAAGTTTTGCGTCACAACAAGTCGCAGTTCGTAATCTCACGTACTTTGTGCTGATAATGATAGTAATTGTATAAGGCCCAACAAATAAAGAAGTCAGATTCATCACCAGTTGATTTTTCTTAGGAATATAAGCAGTGAAAGCTACGAGTTTTGTTGAAGAATGTTCGGGGTGAATATTTGCAGAAGAATTTATGGTGATTATTATCAGTTTGTAATCACGCACATAAATCGTAAAAATAAACATATTATGTAGCCAAATTAATAATGCTGGAACTCTAAATATGGTGCTATTAGTATAGGATTGATTCTTAAAGGTTTGCAAATGTCAATTATTACAATAGTTTCCCTAAAAAATAAAACATATTATGGAAGCCTGTTTGAGATGATAATATACTAAATTATAGCAGGGGAAGTTTTCGAATGTAGTAATTTTTTATACTTCTGACTAAAATGTTTCCTGTTGGACATTTCTTTTCCATCAAGTTATCTGCAAAACGAATAAAGAACCAGTGACTTCCGAAGAAACAAGAAGGCTGTTACGACAACCAGCCACTCATATGACTTCTGACATCATAAAGTCACTCAGCTAATTCGAAGATATGAAAAACCTTGAATGGAAGTTAGAGTAGCTATTTGATAAATGAGAATTACCTCACTCAAACATACTTTATTCTACTAAAGATTGGATCGGATATCTTGGTTTCTCTACGAGTTTCGAAATAGTAAATTTACACTTCACCTCCAAGTTGAATAAGAGTTCAACTTTTACAGATAAAAATACAATCTTCTTCATTAAGAAAGAGCAGCACTGGCACTACAAAGAGCATTGATAACGAAATTATTCATTTTTTCACCGTTAGAGTTTTTCTTCACGGAAAGTCACGAACAAATGAGTCAGAAGTACTAACAAAATTTTAAGAGATAAGAGTAGCATCTACGAAGACTTAAGAAGCCGCTGTATTTACATACTGCGAACTGAAGTAGTTGGCTCTACTACTTTATTAATTGTTCCAACCAACCATTTTCTTCAGTTTGTCATGTACTTAGTTTGTGGGAAATTTGACCTTATTTATTTCGAAATATAACGTGATAGAAAGATTCTGCTTCCGGATCTGTTGCAGTTAACAAAAATCTGTACTATCTATATTTGAATCAGCTGCGACGATTGCACTATTCATGAAAGCAAATCAAATCATCACTGCGAACTAAGACGTCTGCATGGGAAGGGCTATCATGGATGGTTATAGCTCAGGAGATTTTCGCGTTTTTCTAAGTCGAGGTCAAAATCATGATTATTTTTCGTATAATAACTTCGAGCAGTTTAATGGATAGTTTGACATCATTATTACTCATCACCAAAACCTTTGACTTTTCATCCTATGTCCAACAGAGAGAGAAATAATGTACAACGCAGTTTAATCTAATTTCAAAGTATTATCTCTCAAAGGTGACTGCACGACCTCTATATATTATCAAATACCGTTTTTGAACATTCTTACTTAACAACGCTCCAGTGACTTGATTTTCAATCCAGAGGGTTCACCATGGGCTTGAAATTTCGGAAATTTATCTCTCATATATCTCGCATATCTCTCATAACAGTAATTTTCATGAGGACACCTATGTGTTGATAGCAAAAAATTTTATATCAATATAAATTGAAGTTACATACTTGAGAAATTGAAGAAACCCATCCAGGTATAGAGTAAAATGACGATCTTCATTTCTCCTTGATACAAAGACGATGGTAGTGAACTTGACACTATTTTTTGGAGAATGTAATGAATGGTGACTAATTATCCCGTATTCTGTTCATTTATATACCAACTTCTTTCCAACAACGCTTTCCTCTATTTTATTTGCAGTCGTAGGCTGTTTATTTTGATTTCGAAGTTTTTGTCTGTCGCCCTTGGAATTATCACCCATTGTTTCCTTACCTTTATGTAAGGAGTATAGTCTAGCGTGACGATCGAATTCGTTGACCATTGTTGAAGCCATAAAGCACTGTTAGGAATTTTCAGAGGATTTCGCAATAATAAATGGATTGGAAGTTTATACCTCGAATCCCAGATAACTTTACAGCAAATGAATGATACTAAAATTTTCAATTGCTCCCACTTTGCTCTTTTGAGAGCAGGTTCCAACACAGAAAAAAGATGAGCTCACTGCCAGTCGAATATTTGTCCCTCAACTTCAATTGGGATGCAAAATTCTCTAGCCAACGGGGACTTGAATTGAGTTGTTCAACAAACAGAAATTACACAAGGTTGCGTTCGAACCAGCTAATTTAAAATCTGAAGAAAAAAAACCAACAAAAGAAAACCTAGTCTTTTTTTGGTGGAATAACATGGTGAAAAAGAGAATTTGTTTAACACCTGTTGCCAACATTTGCGAAATGGACAAGTCATGCTTTTAACCTTGTTTTTGTATACTAATTCTAAATCTGGCCTCAGATCGCTTCACCATATGTGGCTGAAATAGTCCCAACCTATAAATCTGGTCACAAATATGAAGTTTGTAACTATAGACTGACATCTTTGATATCAAATATTGCTCAAATTCTAGAAAAAATAAAACACAAAAGGCTATACAGTTTCATATCGAAAAGCAAAATTTTATCAGAAAACCAATTCGGCTTTATCAAGAATAAAGGAACGAAAGACGTATTGACTTCTTTCACCAAAACAATCTATGATAATCTAGATAAGAGTAAGCCTATAGCAATTACCGTTTGAGACTCAGCTAAGGCTTTCGATTGCGTCAACCACGATATTCTGCTAGGTAAATTTATTAATTATGGTATTCGAGTACCAAACAACTGAGTGGCAAGCACTGAATAATTTAGTTTTCAATTTAGAGAAAACTGTATTTATTACTTTCGGTAATTATTGTGATAGCGTTCCTGTAAACTTAGAAATGAAAATAGAAGATACATATATAAAGAAGGTAGAATACTGTAAATATCTAGGATTGATTTTTTGATCAAAATTTAAAATGGGATAAACATATTGAATATATGCTCAATAAGAACAAATATTCAATTAATATTCTTTACAAAATTTATAAATTCATGCAAACCGATATATTGAGAATGATCTATTATGCTTTCTTCCACAGTTTTAAAATATAAATTATTGAACATATCTAGAAGTTCGGACAGATCTAAGTTAAAGAATGGATAAAATCTAATATTCTCGCCTAATATTCATAACCAGCGACCCTTAAAACCTTTGAAAGCACATCAAATTTTATTATGCCTGCGCGTGGGTGTAAGAGTGAACATTTTCCTTTCTGTTTTCATTTTTCCCCTTCAACCCTAGACAACAACACAAATCTTGTTCTGAAGACGCAAGCGGGTAATTCAAGAAAATGCTGCTTTGAAAGGGCTTGTTCAAGCCTTTAGTTTTTTACATTAGCAAAGCTTGTTGCGCGTCATGGTTCAGCCCTAAAAATTTTTAAAAATGTCTCAGAACGCCATTCAGAGTCTTTCAATTCCTATTTCCTTAGAAACGTGACGTGATTGGGTTATTTAGACTCTGATGCGATTTTGGTAATTTTGACCATTTGCCTTTTGAAATATTTCTTCTCCTTGAGAGGTATAGAGTGTTGCCTAAAGGGGGTGGGTTGGGTCTAAAACAATGTTTTTTCGTGAATTTTTTTGGGACTATAACAAAAGTATATTTATTCTAGTATGAATCATATTATGAAGTACATTTCGAGAACATTTGTTCAAATTTTAGCACAAAAATATTAGGAAAGAAGGCGGTGGCAGCAGATTTACGATGACGTCTATTATTTGCGGTGCTCATCATATCTCAACGTAGAGTTATATGATACAAATGAGTAAAAATTTTCCATTAAAGTATACGTTTTTCTTTGGTCCACTGTTGTCCAATTATGGATTTTTTAATTTTTCAATTTTTTTCTGGTCGTTTAAAGCGAAAAATGTGATTTTTGACGATAGATTTTGCGATTTCCTAAGTGGAAAACACTCTCAATTTCGGAAAAATAAAAAAATAAGACCGTGGGACCCTGGCAATTTGTATGTAGAAAGTGTGTACTAAATTTGAAAATGATCGGTCGAGCAGTTTTTTCAGGAGAATGAACACCGACTTCGAAGCTATGATTTTGAGGAAAAGGGTTTTACAGTTTTGAACTGCAAAGAAGAAAAACTTTTCTTTTTGTGAACGTCCTGAAACGTCCTGAACGGCCTTAAAAATGCGACACGCCAAAAATGCGACATGCATGGCACCAACGCAACTCCCCCCTCTCCTTCTTTCTTCCTTCCTCCCATTCTAAAGGCCGGTTTAGTATATGTACCAGTGTGCTCAGATCGGAAACTGAAGCCAGTGACTTACACACGCGCGCTGTGTTTGAGCAACACGGTTCGCCAGTAGACTCTGCGATACGGACTTACACGTTGCGCGTAAGTAAAGGCATTTATAATGAATAGTTCTGATAGTGATTCGTCTGAAAGTTCATGTCTACATATAACACTTAAAACTGACAAACTTTTATAAATTAGGTTCTTCAAAATTTGAAGGACCTATTGCGATCAACTTTATACTTTCTGCTGCAAAATTTCTTTTTCTGGCGTGCATGTTGGCATAAAGTGAGAGGATAGCTGTTTTTTTTAAATCGATGAATGGAATAACAATCAAATTTATGATTTTCTTTCAACGCGAAAGAGCAAAGCTTCTGTCAGTAGTCCCACGACCGCTCTACTTTTTTTTTTAAATTACACTGAATAATCGATTCCAGCTCCATGAAAGATATCTCCCGTAGTAATTCTGTTGTCTTCAGCTTCTTTTCTATCAAGTCTTCTTTGAATCGAAGCATGTTTGCTTTTTCGTTTTGCCTCTCAATCAGCCCTGGTGATACGATCGTTGTCCTCGTGTTTTAGAAAGGTGTATAACTATGAGAGTTTTGCTCCTATTATTTGAAATTTTAAAGCAATATTCTTGAAATGCTCCACTATAAGAAAATGCAACAAAAAATCAATCGATTTTTTGACCCCCCCCCCCATCCCCTCCCCCAAAAACGTCCCGGCATTT
>WSXT02075257.1:0-12175 GCA_011762715.2 Neuroterus valhalla
TACTAACCAGTTTTACTGACCAGGACCACACCAGAAGCAGGGGAGACTGATCAGAACCCTACTAGGCCCACGTCAAGGTTTCTGCACTGGAGAGGGAGGAAATAGGTTTATATAAGGAGCAGAAGAGTGGAAATAAGGTTGATGCGGAGTATGAGCGAGGTGAATATATAACCGAATTTCAACGATTTTCACATCATAACTAATTCTCTTTATATTGCAGCATTAACAATATACAGTAGGGTTAAGTTTCTAGAATGACAACAATGTTTCTAGAGTGATTATTCTGAAGTCATTTTTGTTTGAATTTGTTTCTCAATTTTTGCTTCCATAAAAGGTAATTTTTCTTCAAAACATTACAAATACACTGGAAGTCCGTCCATAGTCAAGTTACGGGCATAGGTATCAAGCGGCCTTGGACCATCAACAGGGGTGCTGAAATGTAAACACTTATTGTACTCGTCGTAAATGGGACGTGGAAAGTGCCTCTTTCCTAAACCCTCGGACCGTCTCGTCCACGAGCGAAATTTGAGAGGAATTTCATTATGTTTGAAAGACATTGTTCTAAATAAGATTACTCATTTTAAAACTAATCTTACTTAGTGATAAAATAGTTTCTTGATTTTTTCCGTAATTTAGTCTCTGAAAAAAATATTACTATGTAAATAATATTTTTAAGATGTGAAATAATAAATAATAGGAAGACATTATGTCTTTTTATAACAGAATTATGAACATTGTTTATTCTTATTGTCTACGCTTCCCAAAACCTTACATAATTAATTAATTATTATCATAAAATTCCGCTCAATAACGAACGTTCTCTAATTTTCATTTTGAATCTATTGCAGTAAATATCCTATGTTTTCCTCATTATTTTCTTCGGTACATATCAGCTCTCTTATCTCGGTTATGAACTTCGTTGTCTATGCTGCAAGAAAAAAGTATATTATTGTGTGAACACAAAAATTTTATTCTAGTTCTTAATCAATGAAAAAAAAATTTAACTTGTATAGTTTTAAAAAGTTAGAAAAACATACTCGTCAGCAGACTCGAAAGCTTTCTCATCACTATATCCAGCAAGAGTTCGCCACAATTCAGGTGGACCTTCGATTGCGAGTGGAAAGTGTTCCCAAGTCCATGTATCACTTCCTACATATTTTCAAAAATATGAAAAAATTTTGAAGATTTGAGAGATTTGAAAGAGATTTCAAAATTCTGAATTTTTTTTGAAAAATTCGAAAACGTTCAGAAGATTCCGAAAATTCTAGAGAGATTTCGAAGATTTCAGAATTTTTTAATGATTCTAAAAAATTTGCAGGAATCCATCAAGATTTCAAAGATTTCTCGAAGATTTCAGAAACTGAGAAAAATTTATAGGATTTCAAGATAATTGCAAAATTTTACAAAGATTTTTGGAGTTTCTAAATAAGTTCGAAAGATTTTGATAACTTCACATAGATTCCCAAAATTATGGAAGAATTCAAGTATTTCAAAAGTGTTTAGAAGATTCGAAAGACTTCCGAGCAATGTCAGAGATTTCGGAAACGCCAGAGCATTTCAAAAAGATTCCGGAAATTTTTATGAAATTATGAAGATTTCAGGAATTTTGTAGGGATTCGAAAAATTTCTGAAGGTTGCAAGATTTCAAGAAGGTTCTAGAAAACCCCATAAAATATTCAGACATCATGACTTTGAATATTCCAAGAGATTCCAGAAAAATTCAAAACTGTTCACAAGAATCCCAATATTCCAGAGAGATTCCGTAGATTTCAAAAGATTCTGAAGATTTCAAAAGATTCACAAGAATTCATGAAGATTTAGAAGATTCCACAAAGATATTCGAAACACAAATAAAAATTTAATGGATTTTAGGAGAACAACCAAATTTTAGGAAGATTTCGGTCCATTTAAAAGATTTTGCAAGCATTTTGAAGACTTTGGAAAGATTTTTAAATCTTCAAGAAGATTTCAAAAATTTTGAAAGATTCCAAAGTTCTCAGGAAATTTTAGAAGATTTATAAGATGTCAGAGCGAATTCAAAGATATAGAAAATTCTAGAGCATTCTATAAAGGTTCCAGAGAGTTGCAAGAATTCATGGATATTTCAAGGGATTCTTAGTAATTCAGAAAGATTTCCAAATACTTCAAAATATTCAATGGGACTTTACAAAGATGCTATTGATGCGAAAAAGATTTTGAAGACTTCACGAAGATTTCAAACTCTTTCTACAAATTGGAGAAATTCCGGAAGATTTTAAAGATTCCAAAGATTCCAAGGGAATTCGGAAGATTTGCTAGATTTTAGATAAATTCAAAAGAATTGAAGAACTCTAGAGCACTTCAAAATGATGTAAAAGATTCACAAGAATTTACAAAGATTTCAATGGTTCTGAAAGAATTCCAGAAAAATTTGAAAGAGTTCGGAAGATCCCCAATATTCCAGAGAGATTCGGAAGATTTCGAGAGATTCTAATGATTCCGGAAGATTCCGCAAATTCCGAAAGATTCCAAAGATTTCAAGAAAGCTTAGAAGCATTTCATAAAGATTGCGAATTCGCAAGAATTCATGAAGATTTCAAAGATTTCACGAAGATTTCAGAAACTAGAGAAAACGCAAGGGATTTAAGAGTATTCCGAATTTCATGAAGATGTCGGGAGTTTCTAAACAATTTCGGCAGACTCAATGAAGATTTTGAATACTTCACGAATGGTTCCCGGAATTATAGAAGATTTCAACGATTTCGGAAGAGTTCAGAACATTCAAAAGATTTCAGAGCAATTTCAAAGATATCAAAAATTCTAGAGGATTTCAAAAGGATTCCGGAGATTGGCAAGGATCCATGAATGTTTTGAGAGATTATGAGGATTTCAGAAAGACTTCAAAACACTCCAAAAAATTCTAAGGGACTTTACAAATATTTGAAACATTCTGAAAATTTTCAGAATAATCTGTAGGAAGAAAGAAGATTCTAAATATTTTAGTGAGATTCCATAGATTTGAAAAGATTCTAATGATTTCGAAAGATTTGCAAACCTTCATAGGGATTTCGGAGATTTCACAAAGATTTCGAAACCGGAGGAAAATTTAAAGGATGTCAAGAAATTCAAAAAATTTCAGGAATATTTTGGGAGGCCACAAAAAATTTCCAAAGATTCCACAAAGATTTTCAAGACTTCACAAAGGTTTCAAAGATTCTGAAGGATTTCAGGAAAATTCGAATTGAGTACGGAGATTCCAAATATTTCAGTGAGATTCCGAGGATTTCGAACATTATAGAATCTTTTACGGGAATCTGAATAATTTTTAAAAGTTTTTTTCATTTCAAAACATCTTGATGAAGAGTCCAAAAGATTCCGAAGATATCAAGAATTCCTAATCAATTCACGAAGAGTTTGAAGACTTCGAAAGATTTGAAAAATGTTAAAAGATTTGCGAGAATTCATAAAGATTTTGAATGTTACACATCGAGTTTGAAAATTTCAAAAGATTCGCAGAGTTTCAAGAGGTTCAAAGGATTACGGAAAGAATTTGGAAGACTTCGAAGAACTTCAAAAGATTTATTCATAGGATATAATAATTTATTTTGAGATTCTTAATGATTTCACAAAGATTGCACAAGTTTTCTCAGACATTAAAAATCTCACAAAATTTCGAAAAACACTACAACAAATTCACAAAGATAGGACAAACATAAAAAATTGACAAAAGTTGATTTATGTATATAGAGTGACGAAAATTCAAGAAATAATTCAAATTTTAACAAACACAAAAAAATAAAATCGGAGACAAAAGGACGAATTATCTATCAAACAGTCGAATTCCCTGGAATAATTTTTTACGTTTTTACTTAAAATATAACTTTTGAACAAAGAAATTAATTCCTGAACAGGTAGTCCAATTTTTTACCCAAGTGCGGAATTTTCGAAACGAAAAGATCAGTTTCTTAGAAAACCGTTAACTTTCTAACGAAACCCAGAATCATTTGAAATTTCAAACACACGAATTTAACCCAAAAAAAAAAAAAGATTGACAATCAAACAGTTACATTTTTTACATAAAAAACGTATTTTTGACCAAGAAGATCAACTTCTTCCATAAAGACGCATTTTGAACAGAATAAGTGAATTTTGAACAAAAAAATAATAATAAACAAATGTAAATATCACTTCCTACCAACTAACTAAATTTTTTGCCTAAATGATTTAACTTTCTAAGTAAAATATGAATTTTCAGTGAAGAATTGAATTTAAAACCTTCAATATCATATGAAACTGTTGAATTTTCAAGAAGAAAGACGAATTTTCTACAAAACAGATGATTTTGCAACGAAGCAAAATGAAATCCTTACAAGGAAATGTAATATATAATTGATATTTTCAGTCGAAAATGATTCGAATTATCATTCGGGATAATAGTATTTTATAATCGTAAATTAAACATTAAAAAATTCATTTTCAAACAAAAATTGGAAGAATTTCATAACAAAACAAAAGATCTTCATCCAACATTTGAGATTTTTACTCAGTAATTCAAATTCCAAAAAAGTCGAGTTTCAATGAAAAGATCAATTCTAAACCAAAAACTGTTGATCCTTCTCAATTTGGATCTCTGGACAAAAAAAGAAAAATTTTTCGGAAATTCCTGAAGTTTTGAATTCAGGAAATACATCTTCCTAATTCATGTTTCTTTACCACTTTCGGCACCAAAAACTAGGCATAATAAAAATTTTTCACGGATTTTAAAATGATAAGATAATCTTTCTGAATTCAAAAAAATTAAAATTTGCGAAAATTAAAATCTTCCAATCCATTATTATTCATACCTGTAGCAGGAGCATAGCCAATTCGCCTCTTCGTTGCTTTGAAAAACTGGCCATCATTCTCGAAGGGAGACAAAGTGTAGCCATTTTCAAGGAACGACTACAATGATGTAAAATTGTGAAAAATTAAATTTAGAACAAATAAAAATAAGTTAAGGTCTTTCTCCCTCTTTTCTTACGAATTCCCATCAAAAAAATATTTGAAACCATCCGCTAACTAAGAAAAAAGGAAGGGGATTTGGATTTTGCCTCCGCTCCCTTCTCTATGTTTCCATTTTATTTTTTTCCAATTCAAATAAAAGCATTTAATGATTTTTGGCCCAAATTTATTAGTTGAAATCTTGGATTCCATTTTTCAAACATTTTGTAATTAAATAATTCAAACCGAGTTTGACTTTGATTGAATAATAGTCAACAAAAGGCAACTTTAATAGGATTACATATTTTCCCCAGAGTCTCAAAGATCTTAACTATAGATAAATAATCGAGAATTTCCATCCCGAAATTCGAAATACGTAGAAAACAATGAATCTATCAAAATTTTCTTTCTCCCGAAATTTGAAAAATTCGAATAATCAAAAGAAAAATATATAATGCCGGATATTATTTTCTCTATTAGAATAATCTTTTATCTTATATGAAATCTCTTCCTCCAAGTGTCCCATCAAATACCATTTATTTTCCTCAAAATTGAAAAATTTGGGAACTCAGAGTTTCGAGAAGAAGCAGTTTTGAGCATTTGATAATTCGAAGCATCTGAAACTTATGGCTACAAAATTTCGGGAAAAAACATTTTTTTATTCTTTTTCTCCTCCGGGATAGGAAAGTTTAGGAATTTTTATTTTTTAGATACTTTCTGTTTCGTTACTTATTTTTCGATTTTTTTTCCAAATTCGGATTCTTAAAAATTAGACAAAATTATGTCACTGAATTTCAAATCGTTATTTTTGGCTTTCTCCAAATTTGTATTATTCCAATAAAAAATCTTAAAACAATCTCATCAAAACTTTTCTACTTGCCATTTCTTCACGTTTTCCGATTCTCGGAATATTTTTGGATGATTTATGAAAATAGTCATCATCTCCTGAGCTTCTTCCGACCCTAGGAATATTTTTAGCAATTTTCAAAAAGAAAGCTGGAGCTCCATCATCGGGTTTGGCATTTTTAACTCCAAGTAAGAGTATTGTAAGTGCGAAAAAAGCAGCTGAAATAATCATAACCGTATTATTATGTTTCGCATTAAAATAAAAAGTTAATTTCCTTATGATAAAAATTTATTACTACAAAATAGTTATTTGTGAACTCACTGCTATAAATAATATTCGTGACACTGAGTAAATTCGGTTTTCTTCTCATTTTTTTTCGTGTTTTTCCTTCACTCTATGAGAATCTTAGGTGCCTTTTATTGTGACGCTGAAACAAAAAATTCAAAAAACATATATTTATGCTCGTGGTCCATAAAAATAAACTACGAATTGGAAAATTATGAGAAAAAAACTTTCGAATTTGGAACTTCTGAAATTTTCTGAAAATCATTTTTGAAAGAAAATTTATAATTGATTGATATTGGATAGTCGAAAAATTGATATCAAAGTTTATAATAAATTGACTGGTTCGAATAAAATTATTGAAGAAAATGAATTTCTCAGCCAAGAGAAAAAAAGAATTTCAAATGAATTGATAGATTTCTAAGTCGAAAAGACGATTTTTCAACTGGATATTCAAATTGCAAACTAACGAGAAGAATTTACCTACAAATGTCTTATAATTTGATTTAAAATTCATTAAAAAAATTTTCACAAGAAAAAAAATGATTTCAGACAGAATACAGTTTAATTCCAAGCTTCAATTCAACCGAAAAAGAGGGGTTTTCGATTCAAGAACACTTGAATCCAATCAAAAGGATCAATCTTTTACTCCAAGAAAAAATTTTCAATCACATAGTTGAATTTTCAACTGAAATGATCAAACTTTATTCAAAGATAGGAATTTTCATATTTCAATTTATAAAATCAATTGAGAAAAAAAAACGTACCTAAAAGAAAATCGTAAAATTTTCATCGACTAGAAAAAAAATCATTCGGTTTGGACGTTACAATTTCAAATCTTTGTTTTTTTTGGATTGAGTTTTTATGCCTGAATAAAAACCAATCAAAATTTGATAACGCCAAAGATATCTAAAAGTGCTAAGAAGGCTGATAGAAAAATTTTGAACTTGAAAAGGTTTCGAAAGATTCGAAACAAATTGCAGGTTTTTGAAGATTTCGGAAGGGGCTCTTTTTGAAAATTGAAATAAAAAATTTTTGATTTAGAAAAATTAATTTCAAAATGCGACGAGAAATATCTGAAAAATGGGAAGTGATTTTTCTTACCCCACAGAAATTTCCGAACATTTCGAAAAATATTCTGATCATTCCGAAAGATTTCCGACCGTTTCAAAAATAATTTAGATTCTTGGAGGTTTAGAAGGGGTGCTTTGTAAAAATTCCAAATGGTTTTAAAATAATTAGAAAGAGTCCAAGATCCCCTTAAAACAAATAAAAGAATTCTACATTTGAAAAATAAATTGAATAAAATAATTCGCATATATTTCAGAACATTGAAAATTTTAAAAAATTGTGAAGGATTATTAATATTGTCAAGGAAAATGAAGAAAGATGAGCAGATAATTTCTCCAACTTTTCAGGACGGGAAAAATTGTAGGAAAAATTCAATTTTTTAATTTCCAAACATTTTTGGAGAATCCAAATAATTTAGGAAAATAATCAGGAGATTCAGAAGGTTCAAAAAGAATCGAGAAGTTGAGAGGATAGTGGCTATGTGGTTCACATAGTGGTTATGTGAAGATACTTTATCCCGTTAATTGGGGGAGTATAAACAAACATTCCAAATGAAAGAGTGAATATCCAGAAGATATTCAATTGTGAAAGATTTAATTGTGAAAGATTCCCAGAATGTACAGGAAAAAATTTGAGAGATTCCAAAATTTTTTTGTTGTTTTCAATTAATTTTCAAGAACTGTAGAAAAAATCTTAAACATGTGAGAATATATTTATTATTAAAAAAATGAAGAAAATATTTCAAAATTCTATGATATTTCAAAGGATCTAAAACCAGAGGTTATAATTTATGCATTCATTTCGGTTTCAATTTTTGGAACATTTCATGCAAAATTTATAGGACTTTCTAGATATTAGGAAGATTTGAAATAATCTAAAATTAAAACAGATTCAGAGAAATCTTAAACAAAATTCCTCCAAAATAAGGGACAATTTTTCTTATTTTGTTGAGTTTTTTTCTGTAAGGACAAATGGAAGCATTTGAAAAGGTGTCCAAATATTTGGAAAAAAATCCATGAAAAATTTCGAATTTGATCAAGTTTGAAGGAATCTGAAACTAAAATACCTAAATTTATTAATTTATTTGAATTTCAATTTTAAAGATATTTAGGGAGTTCACAAAGTTAAGAAGAGAATTAAGAACTTGACAAGATTTCAAACAAGCGGAACAGAAAGTATATCTGCGAAGAAATGAAAACATTGCAAAAGATCACAAAATTATTGAAAGAAAATGTATTAGATTAGAAACAATCTCCTCAATTTTGTAGAATTGTTTAGAAAATTGAAGAGGACATTAAAATCTGCCGATTAGATCATCAGAAGATCAAAAATAAACAGGAAAATATTCGAAAATTTAAACAGAATTCAAAAAAGATGAACCAAAAACATTAAAATCTCTTTTTTTTCGAATATTTGAGGAGTTTTTGAATAATTTTCAAAGATATTGAGAAGGTGAAGAAGATGTAAGAAGAATTGGGAAATTTCAGAACAGAATCTATATTATCCAATTTTTCGAACAGAAAATTTAGATGCTTTTCAAGAATTTCAAAAAATCAAACAAGAAGGAAAAATAATTTTCTTGCACCACATATAGAAATTTTTATGAGTTTTCAATTTATAAAGCATAGTTTCAATTTTTTAATCTTGCAGAATTTTCATTAAGATTCTAGGAAAGATCGTAAGTATTTGAATAGACATTCAGCAGTTTTGGAAAAAATTTTTAAATAATAACTCAATAAGATTCCAAAGGAATGGAACAGAAAGATTTAACTTTATAACCTTATTTTTATTCTGATTTCCAAACGTCTCGGAAAGATATCGAATTTTTTTAATCAAAGCTATTAGGAAAGTTATGGAGATTTGGAACGGATTAAGAATAAGAACAGATTACAAACAATTTTGAACAAAATCATTGAATTTGTAAAGAGTTTTGAGTTTGAACAATGCATATATGTATAAAATAAATTCTAAACATTTTGAAAGATTCCCGAAGTCATCAAGAAAGTATTTGAAAGATTTGAAGGAGGAAAAAATTTGTATAATTCTAAAGGATATTTAGGAGTTCAAAGAAAAATAATTTTCGAATTTGATGTCTTTTAGAAAAATATATCGAAATTGGAATATTCAAACTTTCTAGTCTTTTCTATATCTTTTTTCATCTTATCTGAAATCTTCGGAAATCTTTCCAAATTCCGTAGAAAACATTAGGAAAAATTATTTTTTATAATCCGTACAACAAACTGACATGAGAACAAAGGAAGACAATAAAAAACCGAAAAAGAGAACAGAAAGAATAGAAATACAATCATTATTTCAAATGAAAGTTAATAAATCAAAAGATCTCCCTAAGAATTTTATAAATTTTACATTTAAAATATATAGATTATTTAAATTTGAACAAACCTTTTTTTACATAGTACATATTTGATCAAACTCAATTTATTATTCATAAGCTGCAACGAAGTTTTAAAATAAATTATAGTTTTAAGATGCAAACTGATCTTGGAACGTGTTTCTTGTGAGAGTTTTATGGAAACTGAACTGTTAGCGATTTTTATCACCTTTATAAAGCTTAGACAATAGAGAAAACAGAAGTGTTTATCCTCTTGAACAAATATTCAAATGTCACGTTCGAAATCTTGCGCGCATGTAGTTGGACTATTTATAAATTATTGGAAATCATTTTTCTTGAATTCAAGACTATATTTAATGAAAAACATCCTACGCGTAATATGACGAAAGTGCGTTTTTGTGATATTTTCGTAAACGATTTTTTCTTCGAATAAACAAAATATTTCTTCTTCCTTTACTCTCCTAGCTTTTCCTACCTATTCTATTATTTTCCAGGTATTTCCCTTCCTTCTCTTTCATCTCTTACTATGCAACAAACCATCCCATACATGATCCCATGTCTCCTCCACCCATTTTCATACTCTGCATTTTCTTTTATTATCCTCCTCTAATACATTGTTTCTTTCACTTCATATCTATCTTTCTTTGCTTCTCATTCTTTTACTTGGTCTTCATGTATCTATCCTCAATCATCTTTATTCCTTAACCTCTTTCCATATATTTTGACAATCCTTCTCTTTTTGTTACCTCATACCACTCATTGTGTCTAGATTTTTCTATCCTCTCTCATCTATTCATCATCTTCCCTCCTCAATCCTCCTTTCCCAATTTCTTATAGTCTGTACTTCCTTCGACTTCCATCCCCTGACCTCTTAAAACTCTCTACTTTCTTCTTCTCCTGTCGCATTAACTCCACGGTTTCCTTTACTTTCCCTTCCGAGTATTTGCTTATATTCCCTACTAACTTTTATTCATTCCCCTCCTCTCGTTTCTCATTGAATTTTTTGTGCCCTCGCTTTTACAAAGTCCTCTGGTCTAACCCTTATCTTCGTTTAACATGTTTCTCTTGCATCTTTTCTGTCTTCATTACTTCCTTCTTTCTTTTGCATTACCTCTGCCACTTTCATGATCCCTTTGATTGATAATACTATTAGGATATTTATATTCCTTTACCCCCTATTTCTTTATGGCAATTACCCCCTGCCTCTCCCATGAGTCAAGCCCTGCTTCAAAATCCACATCCTCTAATACTCTGCTCATCATTCTTATCATTTTTTATATCTTTTTGTGTACATTTTTCTATCCTCCTTCCACCATCTTCATCTTACCCATAAATTTTTTTATTTTCTCTGCTTGTCTATTTCCTTCTCCTACTCTCTTTTCTCCTTTCAGAAATTCTCTATTCAACTGATTTCTCTATCTCTACTATCACCAAAAGTACGAGATGATCTGAGTGACTCTCCTATCTCCAGCCTCCTTGTCCTCTCCCTAAGCTTATCGTCAATAATTCCATACTCTATTTTACTCTCTCTTCTCTCGATTCACTTCTGTGTCTTTGGAACAGGGAGAAGAGTACACCCCATTTGCTCACATTATTCTTCTCGACTTTCTCCTGTTCTGCTCTTGAAATCTCCCCCTATGAGCAATTCTTCTCTACTTCCTTGTCTTCCATAACCACCATAACCTCCTCTTTTCTCTTCCCTACCTCTACATTTAAACTTGCTTCTACTTTCTCTATCTTTTTTTCAAATTCAGGAATCTCTCTCTGTCCTTTTATTGAATTTCTATATTTTTCCTTCTCCATCATATCTTTCCTTATTTCCATTATCATTATTCTGATTGCTTTTTGAAAAATGAAAATTTAACTAATCTACTAATGTAACATGAAAATTATTGAAACTTGAGAAATAATTTGGTGATAATGAGTTCATAAATTTGGGATATCCTAATCGTAAGTTAAATTTTCGGAAAACTCAAATAACAGATCAAGTTATTTCAACTTCAAATCTTTTAAGTCATTGATTATATAATCAATTAGGCACAAAGACTCAACTTTTCCACTTTAAATTGGAATTCTGAAGATAAAAGAATAAGAATTCTAATGCCGGAAGCCTTACTGCCGCACTCTAAATTGAATGCAAAGGACGAATAAGAGCAGAAATTTACTTTCCTATCTCGAAAGATGGATTTTTAACAAAGGGGTTGATTCTCCAAGTTGAAAGTTGGATGCTGTTGCGTCGGCAACCAAAAAGAACCAAAGAGAAAATTTTAATGAAGAAAAAAGAATTCTCAAACCATTGGATTTACGTAAAGAACGAGAATTTTTCAATAAGTATGAAATTTCGTTACAAAGAGGTCAACCTCGAATGAAAATTGAATTTTAACAAGGTTATCTGAATTTCAATAGAAAAGTTAGTTTTTTAACTAAATCAACGTGAATTTTCAGCCAAAAAGGCAAATTTTTATCAAAACATCAATTTTGAAACAAAAAATCTGCCCGCTTCGCGGGCACATTCTCATCGCGCGCTTCGCGCGCGTCCGTAGGATCTCGCGCTTCGCGCTCGATAATATATTTGACTCGCGCTTTGCGCTCGGGTATTTGTGTCTCGTAATCGGAATGCTTTTGCTATTGTTCATTTCAATAGAAAGGCAGATTTGAAAGTG
>WSXT02075268.1:0-26607 GCA_011762715.2 Neuroterus valhalla
TAACCTCAGGGGCCTTCCCTCTATCCGCAACCTGGGGACGCGCTACGTAGTGGTGATAGGTACCCACCAAGTAGCAAGATAATTAATAAAGGTTGAAAATTTCAAATCCATCCACATGAAACTCTTTTAATTTTGCTAGACCCCGTAAAAGAACCATTTTTTCCTGTAGAGAAAAATTTTGAATCGGTCGAAAGCCTTAAATGTTTTTTTTTAGCAACAATATGTTCTCTAATGGTATATAAGCATAAAAATTAATAAACAATGTAAGAAGCAAGAGCAGAGAATTTATAACTTGAATATATAAATTTATATTGCGATATTCATAACAATTCATTATTTAAAAAATTGTAATCTCTGTCAAGCAAAAATAACCTTCCTAAAAATTGTCTTGATCCTTGAAAATAATTTATCCTAAATATAATTTTTCTAATCTAATAAAAAAGTATTTTTTTAAATAATATAAAAATAAATCGCATTCAATTTTGTCCTCAATTGCGGAGATAACGTAGATATCATTTTTTTGACGAGTGCATTCTAGGGCCAATCGAATTTTCACCAACTGTACAATATAAACCCATATAATTATAAATATCCAAATATTGTATTTGAAAATGAAAAATAAACAATATAGATGTAAATCTTTGAACCCTGCACAGTGCGATAAAATTAATATCATTATTAATATTAAAGCGTTGCTAAAAAGGCAAAGTTGTTAAGAATTTGTTGAAAGCTGAGAGGAAAGCTTGTAATTGCCAAATTAGTATTAAACACACAAAACACCAATGAATAGTTAAACAAATTAGAAGATACAAACACACACAACCATCGACATTGTTGTATAAAATAATTTATGCATAAATAAATAAAGATAATGTCCTTGTGTGAGATGAAGAGAAAGGAGTCGTGCATTCTAGAATCTAAGACAGCTGATTTTCACCAAAAAAAATTAAATAATTAATGAATTAATGAGTTAACAAATCCAGGAAGTTCTGTCATTTGAATTTGCAGCTTTGATTGAAATATTTCAGATAAAATACCTTCACCAAGTTTTGACTCTCTAAACATCTTTACTTAATTTTGAATTCATTTAAAAATTATTATTTTATTTTCAATTTTTGATGAGTATCCGGTAATAAGGATTGTTTGGTCGAATTTTAATGATTTTAGCGTGAAGAAAATCAAAAAAGAGGTATAAAATGTTATTGATTGTAGGTGCAGAATGCAGATAGAAAATTGACATACAGCCGTCCCAGCCTGCAGTTTCTCTAGAAAGGAGGCTCTTGGCGAAGCCGTGGATTCGAGAGCGTGCTGTTGCTGCAGACGATCTCTCCGTCTCTTTATCCCTCTCTCGCCCACTCACTAATAACACACCCAAAGCTAAGCCGAATTTCTTTCTTTTTTTTCTTATTTTAAAACTGGGCAATTTTTACTCGACTTTTCCTTTTATTATCAATACAGTCTTAAAGTAGAAACCAGAACCGAAATTTGAAATAAAAAATGAGTAAAATAGAGACTTAATTGAAAATCATCAGAAGAAATCAAATTATACAGAATTTTTTATACGAGTTAAAAACAAAAAGCAAAACGAAAACTGACAGACTTTGAAAATAAATATAATTCAAACACTAATTTGAGAACAGAAGCAAAAATGAACCCTCTGTCGAGTAAATAATACCCAGTAGGGCAAAAATAAAACAAAATTTCAATTCATCTTCAAATCCAGAAAGGGTCCAAAAGTCGAGTTTAATAACTGGATCACTCAACAAAATTTTTAGGCCATGTGATCCTTAGGAAATTACCGATTCTAGATTCCCCGGTTTTTTCCCCCGAAAATAATAAATATTTAATCTCAAAAACTGGAGGAATTACAAAGCACATGCTAACGAACGTACTCGAACTCTTCTTTTATTTTATAATCGAAAGAAGATTTATTTTGCTAAATTATGTGAAAGTACGTGTATTTTGAGGTTACGTGTTTATAACTCCTCACAACTTTACTGCTAAAGTACACCATATTAGTGGACAAAAATTTAGGACCAGCGGAGGAGCTTGCAAAAAAATAGTCCGGAACCATGCTTGTTCGCAGGTGAATAAAAAAGTTTATTTCATGAAAAATATGGATTTGGTGCAAAATTGAAAATTGCATGCTAGTTAGTACGCATCGTACGCCCTCTATCAGCCCTATCCGACTCCCCGACCTTTTGTAAAGCAGCTGTTGTCGCTTACAAGTTCCACATTACGAGTGAACTCATTCGCTAACCATCAGATAGCGCCTCATTCGTTCTGTTCCAGAAAATCATTGACTCTTATGTGTTAAAACTTTAGAATTAATAAAATAGGGGTTTCCAATTTATTGTCATGGCTTTTCGTGATAATAACGAGATGTAGTGCGATTTCGTGAATCTTTTGATACGTTAAATATGGGTTGTTATAAGGTTAGGTCGTGTATTTGTTTCCCTTTTGTAATTCGTAATTCAAATCCTGCAAAAAAAGCGGACTCTTATTTCAAAATCAAAACGTCTTCTTGAATGGGTCTTCACAATGTCTTCAAGTTGTTTGTGAGCTACATTTTTTACCCGAACAAATTGTCAGGATACGTGAAGTATGTATTTCAAAAGTTTTATCCTTACTTCACATATTATTGAAGAATCATTCAGATAGATGCCAAATTAGGAATTTAAAAAAATGTTATCCATATATCAATGTTTTTTCTTTATGCAAAAGTAATGTAAGATTTTATTATTGTAAGCAGTTTTCTAGAACTTAGACAAGAATTATTTATTAAATTATAAAAATTAATCTTGAATTGCTTCAAAAAATCTATGTTGGTCAAAAAACTTTGTTTCTTAGAGGAAATTAGGCGATGTGTTTACAATTTGTGAAAAAATTTTCTACGAAGATAGATTTTAATTTTGTGCTTTGTTTTTCAAAAACTACAAATTTTTATTTGATTCTCTATCAATTTTGACATAATGGAGATATTTATCGCTTTCTTTCTGTTTTTGATAGCGTTCATTGTCTTATTTTGAAATCCACTGAAAAATATAATAAAGGTTCAAAATTAATAAAATCGCGATGGTTTCTCTAAGAATATGAAAGGTCGGTTTTTGGAAAAAAACCACACTTAAATTTCTTCTAATTTTTTGTTGAATTTTTACTTCATGAGGAAGATATCTTGTGAGCTTCATGCGGGCTAAATAACTTTTGTTGCCAGGAGAATTTTTTTCCATAAAATCGACTTTCATAATTTTTCTTACTAACGATAGATACGAAAAAACTTGGAGATAAAACTTGGCACGTCTGAAAACGTTCTATGAAAATTACTTCTTGCTCTTTTGCGATATCTTATATTGTTTGCGAGGGAAATTCAAAAATTACATTTCTAGGCAAAAAACAATTTTCTTGGCCTCAAAAATAGTTTAGCCCGCATAAAGCTTAAGGGATGCTTTTCTTATATTAGCAGCGAAATTTCAAAAATATGAGGAAGAATGAAAAGGTGAGGTACCAAAAAATATTTTTTCCATGGTTTCAAAATTTGATAAAAGAATAAAATAATTTCTGAAAAATGACACCTTTTTATCATTCCTAATATTTAAACAAAGTTCCTGTTAAGAGAAGAAAGGTAACATATCATCTCTATACGGGCTAAACCATTTTTTAGATAGGGAGAATTCTTTTTTCCTAAGTATTTGATTTTTGAATTATTCTCACAAACGATGCAAAATATCATAAAAGAGCAAGGAGTTATTTTCATAAGAAAATTTAATTATATGAAAAAAAAATTCTCCTGGCGATAAAAGTTATTTAGCCCACATAAAACTCATGAGATAACTTCCTCATGTAAGTGAAAATTCAACAGCAAACATAAGTGTGGGTTCAAACAAAAAACGACATTAATATTTTTGGAAATACTCCCGCCATTTTTTAATTTTAAACCTTTTTATATATTTCGGTAGAAATATATAAAATTTTCGAAAAACGAAGCACAAAATTCAAATAGATCTTAACATTGTTTATTGTACTCTAATAAGCAACACATCTTGTCCACAAAAGATTCTGCAATATCAAGTGTAGAACCTTTAAAGTCTGCATACAATATCAATTTTCGAACATTTTCCGGGTAGAATATTATTATTATTAATATGATTATTATTATTATCATTATTATTTCATCGAGCTATATCCTTTTCAATTTGTCGAAAAAAATTCTGTACAATGTATACAGTAAAAGTTTCAAAGCACTTAAAGTTCTTTATTTTCGAAAGGCGAAGATTTTAATTATTATTTTGTACGTTCTTTTATGTATATAAATATTTTTAATGCATAACACTGCAAAAGAAAAAGGTTTGTGTTTGGCTGTATTTCATGCATTGACTTTTTTCTAAATTTTGTATTTTGTATTATTTGTTTGTAAGTTTTGTAAAATAATAATTTAATACCTACGTGCCTTAAAGGTGTTATTTATTTCTTTGCATTGATATATACATGACACTAAAAATTGTTATGCACGATAGTACCAATATTGTATATTATTTATATTGCATTTTAGAAAAATAAACTGAATTTGTTGATTTTGCGAATATTAACTTATTCATTCTATTTTCCCCCTCTTTTTTCACGCATATTTTATAAAAAAAAGTTTATTTTATTTCTTCACAACAATATATGATTCAATCAACATGTGTTGCAATTATATAGAAATATTTCTGCATAAAAATTTTAATTGGCTTGTTTTAATATCATTATTATGATTTGCTTACTTCATTATTCAAGTTTCTATAATATTGTTATATTCTAATTTTATTTGGTTACATTTTTTTATAGTATTTCGTTTTCTCTTCAGATTTTTATTTTGTCAATAAGGTTCCGACTTCCAATTTATTTATAAAATTAATTGATATTTACTAATGAATATAAATTGTTTAACGCTTTTACATGTTGTTTAGAATGTTTGAAATTTCGAGAATACAGGAATATATAGCACTCTTAGAATAATTTTTTTTCAATAATTCCTTTAAACTTCAATGAGTTATATATTTTTTGAATATCAATTACCCATCAAAGAATTTGTGGTCCTAATTTTGTAAACTCAAATGATCGGGAATGTTCTTATTCAATATCAATTATTATTGGTTTTCCCACGAGACCAATGCTTTTCTGGAACACGACGATTGATGCGCCGCCCGACGGATTAGTTCACCCGCGAAGTGGAACTTGTAAGTGACAACTACTTTTGTAATAGTCGGATAGGGCTCCTTGATAATATCCCCGCAAATATATGACTGGCTTTCAATGGGGTCAAATAATTCCGACAGAGAGCGCGTCGGCGCATCGGCCATAGTTCAAAGCACTAACCAAAGATATCACGTGTTTAACGTTAGCTCTCATGCCATAATTGCTGTAATAATATTATTAATTAAAAATGTAATAACATTTTAAGTATTAAGTGATCTAAAATTTTATTGAATCACTGTTCGTGTTCAGTGTCAGCTTGTGTGCATCGGAATTTATTGTTTACCTTTTTACATTTAAAAGAATAAACGGAATTTAAACTAACAATATATTTAAAATCATCAAATTTTCCACGTAACATGAGTAAAACATTATTCGAATGAAGTTTTTTCCCAACTAACAAATACAATAGTAGCGATAATAACAATTCAAATTCCATTATTCTAACCTCCAAGAAATTTCAAAATCATTAGAAATCGACACATCGACTATACTTCCCATCTCAAATTTTATATAATCTATTGAGTTATATCCTAGAAACCTCCACGAAAACCTGATTCCATCCCAACCAAAATAATCATTAATATTATGCTTCATATTTTGCTTGTCAAAATAGACGTTGTTTGGGAAATTTTTGAACTCATTTTTAAGGAAAACTATCATTTTAATTTACTTTTTTCTCATTTTTCTATGAGAATTTGACATACGGTATGCTAATTACAAAATACAGCAATGAATTGAAAGAAGTTACTTAAATAAGAAAAATGTAACACAAGTAAGTATCAGAAAATTATTATTTTCTTCGAGAATAAGATTGAAAGTTTCAATAAAATTATGCACGAGTAGTCACATTATAGTCAAGTCATATTTTTTTTAATTTTTCAAAACTTAGTATTTGTAGAAATTTGTTCATGTTCAAGGTTTATGATTTAAAATCAGTTCATATTTTGAATATTTTTGTAAAATCATTCAATCCCAAAGGATTATAATTGGAAATCTCTTCATTTAAAATAATAAAAATTGCACTAACTCTTTCTTGTTGGGAAATTTATCTAATCCATGTGAATGTTGAATTATATTTTTTTAAATGTAACGAAAGTATAAAATTCTAGAACTTAAGGAGCTTTGGCTTTAAAAAAATCTGTTAAGTTAATTTTAATTGCTTCGAAATGGAAATAAATTTAATTCAGAAGTTTTCGACTTTATATTTTTGAAAATAATCACTTTTTATACTTTTGTTAAAAAATAACATTCCATAAATTATTTGTCCAATTTTCTATATGAGATAATGTTAAAACAGAGCCGATGCGCCGACGCGCTCTCTGTTGTAATTTTTTGGCCCCAATGAAAGTCAGTCATATATTTACGGATGCTTGCCATGCAAAAGCTTAGGAGTCAGATAGGGCTGCCTTCTATGTATAATCTGTATAATTTATAAAAAACGACCCTAACCTCAAAATTGTGGAAAGTCTTCTTTAAAATTTAGCATAAATAAATTTTTGTTCTAAACTTTCGGAAAAAAGAGTTCCGGGACGTCCATCAACCTATTATTATGCATCTCCGAAAGCATTTTTCTTACACTTGGATTATTGCGGAAAAAAATGGGGGAAACTGAACCTGATTGACCATTCGCCAAAGTATCGCACGATATCTTATGTTCGTGCATTGACAATAAACCTCGAAATCATAAATAAAAGCAAATTTTTTCTCATTTCGGGAGGAAATCAATATTTTAATGAAAGCAGAAGTTTTTTGAAATTAGTATTTACAACTATAATTATCTTTCTAAAACTATGCAACAATACAAAAATCAATATAAGTTGTAATGAGTTATTAAACTTGAAAAAAGAACAATTATGTTTTTACCCGATTGAATAACATTTTTTTTTTATTCTTAACGATTATTCAATTGGTGGAAACGGTTCTTAAGGTTAAATCTTACAGCTAACATTATACTTCAAAAACTGTACAGCAATAAACAAATTATTTTACATCGTGAATTGTTATTCATTCCAAGTAATTTATATAAAATCATGAAGATGACTTTTTTACCAAAAAAATTACTTTCTTGATATGAAGGAAAAAATTCTTATTCAAAAAGATAAATTGAACACAAAAATGGCCATTTTTCAACTGAATGGTCAAACTTTGAATCTCGAAAGATTAAACTTTAACCAAAAACAATTGCATTTTCAATAGAAAGAAAAATAGACTGAGAAAGATTACTATTCTATAATAAAAGATGAACTACCAAAAAGAAGATTAAATTTAAATTGTATAGTAGATTTTTAATTGAAGGAAGGCGAATTTTTTAGAAAATAGTTGAATTTCAAAGTCGAAGAGATGAATTTTCAACGAAAAAGATGAATCAACGAGAAAACTGTTATTTTGAACCAGTATAGTTGAACTTTTAATCAAAAAACGTGAATTTTTATCCGAAAGGATAGATTTTCAACAAAAAAGATTAAACTTCAACCAAAAACAGTTAAATTTTCAACAACAAAAAAATACTTTTTTGAAATCAAAAATATTACTTTTATGCCATATAAGATCAATTTCCTTACCAAAAAGATTGAATTTAAATAAAAAAGTAGAATTTTTTGGACCGAAAAAGGCGAATGATCTAGAAAACAGTTCAATTCTAAATTTGGAAAGATGATTTTCTAACCAAAAAGACAATTTTAAAAAAAAAAGTTGTAATCAACCAAAAAAGATGAATTTTCAACCAAAAAACCTGAATTTTCACCAGAAAAGATGAATTTCAGCAACAAAAAAATAATTTTCAACCAAGAAAAATTGATTTACAAACGGAGAATTGTACTTGCGACCGAAAAGTTGAACTATCAAGAAAAATGATTAAATTCCAACAAGAAAAGGCAAGCCAATAAAGACGAATTTTTGAGGAGCCAGTTGATTTTTCATGCTAGAAAGACAAATTTTCAACAAAACAGTAAAGTTCAATTCTTAAGCGGAGCAGATAAGATTTTAACCATAAAAGACAAATTTTTGATCTGAAGAGACTAATTTCCAAAAAATATTTTTAGTTTCGAAGCTGAAAAGTCAACTGTTTCCTAAAACCTCAGACTATTTAGTTCAGAAAAACTATCATTCGTTATATCATTCGTTTTGATCCAATAACAATGTGGGATGTAACGAAAATTGTTTATTGCTGTATAGCTTCCGTCACTAGCATAAAAAAGTCGTTTAATCAAGTAAAAAAAATGTTTTTCTTTTTTTTTCAAGTTAATTATCAATTTACGATATACATAGACCTTTTATGGCGGCAAAGTTTTCGGAAGATAATTATAGTTGCAAATACTAATTCCTGAAGAGCTTTTTATCTATTAAAAAAATGATTTCATTCCAAAATACCAAAAAATTCGTTCCTTCATAATTTCGAGCTTCATCGCCGGTGCGCGAACATAAGACATATATTTTTTTAACTCTAAATGAGAGATCCGGGTAATAAATAACAGCTTTTGTACCCCTTCCAACTTAAAAAAAAAGAATCCTTTTTCGCTCCAAACTTATGCCCAGGTCGAGTTTGATCCTAAGAATACAAAAATCTTAACATTTCTCCCCAAGATTTGATTCGGGACAACTTTCTTACTAATATAAAGAAAATTTTTAAGAAAATTTAAAGAAAACGAAATAGAAACCAGAGCAAAATCGCTGTCATCAAGCTCAGAATCTGCTAATATTACGACTTTCCTCATTACGGAAAAAATCGTTAATCGAAATAAGGAACGAGGACGAAGGTTAAGAAAATATTCTGATTTAAAATTAGAATTTCGAGAGGACTTACCGAGTTTCAAAGTGACACTATATCTCTTTACTTTGCAAGCGCAGCACCAGAATTTTCCTCGGGGACACCTTGCAGGTGGTGGATCGAAACATTTCCAGTGCATGCTTGACCTGCAGGTCTCGCAAGTAATCAACTTGCCAGGAAGGGAACATGTGGGGCAGATTTGAGATTTGTCTCTGTAAATCAAAAAGTGAGAGGTTAATTAAATCAAGTAAAAATGTTCAAACTTGCCAAAGTTTTTCTCAAAAAATTGAGAAGAAGACAAGTTTTAACTCAGAGTCACTTCAGAAACCAAAATAGCGTCTAAAGTGACATTTTAGTTTTGAAAAATAAAAAATTGTTCAACTTAAAGTCATTCAATTAAAAAGGCGAAATAGAACACTTACAATTCTTCCTCACTCTCCGCTTCATTATTTTCCTCTTTTACATCCTCGTCACCGTTTTCATCCTCGCTTCCTGGGACTCTCTTGGCTCGATTATGACGCGTTTCTTTGGTTAATACTGCGTCTTCCTCGGGCTCGTCCTCAAACTTTCTTCTCTTCTTGGCTTTTTCTTTTGGTTTTACTTCTCGTGGTTTACACGTCGTGCAGAACCAATCGCCTTCAGGAATGGTCTGAAAATAATTCATTTGAATTTTAGTTTCAAAAGGGTAGCGATTTGGCAGGCGATTTAAAATTCCCGGTCATTTCCCGGTTTTTCCCGATCAAGCTTTTCAATTTTCCCAGTCAACTAAATGTAACATATGCATATTTGTCAAAAAACGCAAAAAAATTATTTCAATTCGTCACGTTCATTCTAAACATCCTTCAATAAAACAGATAAAGAATTGCAAAATAAATTAATTTTGAGAAAAATTCTCAAATTTTCCACGAAAAAATATCATTTTTTCACAAAAATTGGAACAATTAAACTTACAATTGAAAAAATCAATTTCCGATAACAAATGAAAATAGATTTCTAACAAAATAGTTCGTTTTTAAACTAAAGTACCGAATTTTCAAATAACATTATGAATCTTCAACTAGAACAGTTTGAATTGTAAACCAAGAAGACGGATTTTCAACTCAATCGATAAATATTGAAATAGAGCACTTCAATTTTCAACCATGAAGGTGAATATTCAGGATGGCGATTCGGCGGACGATTTCAAATTCCCGGTTCTTCACGGTCAAGTTTTTCAATTTTCCCGGTCAACTAGAAGTAACATATTTATGCCTGTCGCAAAACGCTAACATTTATTTTTATTCAAATCTAAACATCCTTTAACACAACAGATGAAACATTGAAAAATAAATCAATTCTGTGAAGAATATTCTAATTTTCAAAAAAAAAAAAAACACATTTTTTTACAAAAATTGGAACAGTTAAACTTACAATTGGAAGAATTATTCTGCGATACCAAAGAAAAATGGATTTCTACCAAAACAGTTCACTTTTCAACCAATGTGATGAATTTTCAAATAACATTATGAATCTTCAACCAGAATAGTTGAATTTCAAAACAAGAAGATGAATTTTCTACCAAAAAGATAAATATTTAACTGGAGCACTTCAATTTTCAATCATGGAGGTGAATATTCAAACAAGAAGATTGATTTCCAAATAGGAAGAATCATTTCCTCAAAAAAAACATGATGTTTTAACATAATATTCGCATTTCAAAGTCAAAAAATGATTATTTTCAACCAAAAATGGAACAGTAACATTTTTAGTTTAAAAAAAAACAATTTCAAAACAAGCATAAGTGTTAAAAAAATCTTGAACTAAAGGAATTGAGTTTTCAAACAGATAAATTATTTTTTACTGAAAAGATAGATCGTTAACGAAAATTTTATTAATCAAATTTAAAATTAAATTTCAATTTTCAATTGGAATAGAGTTAAATTTTTAGTTGCAAGAAAAAATACTTATAACACAGAAAACTAACTTTCAACCGAAAAAAAAACAACTTTTTGAACAAATTTTTACAAGAAATGATGATTGTTTGACAAAACATTAATTTTCAACCAAAAAATACAATTTTTCAACAGAGATGGGATTTTGAACCGAAATATTGCAACTTTAGCAAGAAAATTTGATATTCAACAAACAAGTGTAAATTTCAAATAGGGAATTTTTTTACTCAAAAAGGATGAATTTTCAATAAACAATGTAAACAAGCTTTCTATCATAATTCAGAAATATTTCTTCTCCGGAATACTACTCTCTTCTAAATCCGAATTATAATTAATTTGAAAAGTTCCCGTTCTATGTAAAAAATTCCCTGTTCCAAGTGAAATTCTACTTCTTCACTGAAACTCCCTGTCCTTAAAAAAAAACTATAATTATTTTCTGAAATTCCTTACCATCAATTGAATTATAAAATTAGAGTCAGCTAAAAAAGTTTCACAGAGCAACAAATTTGCAAAACGTTCTTTAAGTAAATTCCTGGTTTTTAATTAAACTCCCGGTCATTTCCCGGTCAATGAAATTCCCGATCTTTCCTGGTTTCCCGGTCAAGTCACTACCCTGTTCAATTTAAAAATTGTAACAGCTGAATAAAAAAACAACTTCTTTGTCTCAAAGTTTTTCTGTACTCACGTTTAGTTTAGGTTTCAAACAGTAGAGATGATGACCCTTATTGCATCCGTCGCAAAGCAACATATTTTCAGCGTCCCTTCGTCTTCTACAAATTCGACACTGAGCATTCATCGCGCTTCTTCCCCAGGCGACACAGTTGTCCAGAGTACTCAGATGAAGGAAAAGTTGGGACCAACTTGTCGAGGCCATTAGGGATTGTTCCCATCTGTCTCTGGCCTCCTCACTTGACCATTTCTTATCCTTCTCGTCAACTCCTAGGGGTTTTTTCAGGTACTTTGGTTCAATAGCGTGGTACACCTGTTGAATAAATAATTGAGAATGTGGTTAAAATAAATGCAATCCTTGTTATTTCGAAATAAAACAAATATGAAGATTCATTTTAAAACTGACCGAAAAAAATCAGTTTTTAATGCAATAAAATGTTCAATTATTGTCCTCTTAATGACAATTCATAAATTGTATATATAATATATATAAATTCATCTCCTTGGTTTGAAAGTTACAATAAAAATTTAGCCCAATATTGACAGTTTATATACATATTATATACACAGTTATATATATATTGGGCTAAATTTTTATTGTAACTTTCAAACCAAGGAGATGAATTTTTTCAAATACAGTTTAATTTTCAACAAAAAAGTTCATTTTGAACCAAATAGTCGAATTTTGAAGCGAAGAAATATTAATATTCAACGAAGAAGTGTAGCATTTTCAACTCAATAGTATAATTTTTGAGCCAATTTCGATTTTCTTGGGAGAAAGATTAATTAGAAATATACAAGTTCAATTTTTAACAAAAAATGAATCTTCAACGAAAATTTCATTTTTAGCAACAAAAAGAAGAATTCGATTTCTCGATCAAGAAATATGACTAACAAAATATTAAAATTTACAACCGAATGATTGAAGTCTTAACAAAACAGATGTAGTTTCCACCCGTTACGAAAAGACGAATTTTTGAGAAGACAGTTGAATTTCCAAACCAACAACCTAAATTAAAAAAAAAAAAAATCATTTTGGACCAAGAAAGATGAATTTTCAGAACAAAATAATTATTTTTACCAAAGCATATGAATCGTTGTCCAAAAAAAAAGACTTATCCAATATTTGAATCTTCAATATAATATGTGATTCAAATTTCAACAAACACGACTCTTCGATAATGAAATTGAATTTTCGAAAAAAAAAGTTTAGTTTCAACCAAGAAAGATGAATCTACAACTGAGAAAGATGACTTCCTTCCATAAAAGATGAATTTTCAATCCAAAATGACGAATTTCCTATAAAACAGTTCAATTTTCAACCAGAATAATTAAGAATGATCAAGAATAAACAAGAATAATTTTTTACTATAAGACGGGTTTCCCACAAAATACGTGAATCTACAAAATGTTCAATCCAATACATGGCTTTTTTTACCAAAATATTACCAAGATATTCATGCCGTTCATTCTGAACATTCTTTAACACAACAGATCAAACATTGCAAAATAAATCAATTTTGAAAATAATACTCAAATTTTCAACAAAAAAATATAATTTTTAAACGAAAAATGGAAAAGTTAAACTTGCAGAAGAAATTCAGTTTGCGATATTGAAAAAGAAACAAACTATTTTCGACCTAATAGTTCATTTTCACCAATGTGATAAATTTTCAAATGACATTATAATCTTCAACCAGAACAGTTGAATTTCAGACCTAGAAGATGAATTTTGAAATAAAAAAATAAATACTTAAATGGAGCACTTCAATTTTCAACCATGAATGTGAATATTCGAACAAGAAGAATAATTTTAAAATAGAAAGAGTAATTTTCCAAAGAAAAATACAATGTTTCAACAAGATAGTCGAATTTCGAACTCAAAAAATAATGATTTTCAACCAAAATAGGAACAGTAACATCTTTAACTTTAAAAAAATATTTCTAACCAAGCTTAAGAGATTTATACTAAAACAAAGGATCTTTAACTGAAAGAGTTGAGTTTTCCAACAGATAAATTTACTTTTACAGAAAAAGATAAACTGGCAACGAAAATTTGAATACTCAAATTTGAAATTGGGAAAAATAGATGTCTAAGTAAACAAGTAGAGTTGACCGGCCAAGTCGCCACCCTGATAATAAATCAAGACTTTACCTGCAAGAGGGCGCAGGACATTTGTCTAATGGACATCTGTTGTTTTGCATCTGGACTCAATTCGTTCTCGCCAGGCGGACCGAGATATTTTCCAGGATCTCTGTAGGTTTTGGCCCCAATACTTCCGACTTCGGAATCCGGAGTATTCGGTCTGCTATTCCTCGACTCGTTTTTAATCTTGTCCAAAGTAGAATTAACAACAACATCCACCTCGATTTCGTTCGTTCCATAAACGAGTCGATCACACTGTTTTTCGTACTGGCCATCCTGTATTGCCTTCCTCCACGAGTCCCTGTCAATCACCTTCAAGGAACCCAAACATCCAAGCTTAATCTTCTCCTCCAAATCAAGAACATAATCTCTGAAGGTCATTTCCATAACTGTGTCGATAGGCATGTCTGTTGGGAAATTCAGATTTGTACTTTCCCTCTCCTGTTTTGGCTTCTTTGATCCTTTGTTGGCGGATTCCTTTATTGGGTCCGTAAACTAGAAGAAGGGTAATTCTGGTAAAGTAATATGCTACACGATATTCAATAGATTATTTTTTGTAACCAATTATATATAACTAGCAACATCATACGCGCTTCAATATTGCTCTGTTAATATTGCAATGTCAAATAAAAAATACAAATAGACAACAAGATGACTATGATTCCAAATAGAAATTATAAACTTTAATCTCTTCCAAAACAAAAAATATATATTAAGAGGCATTAGGATTAAAATGTTCAATTTCTAAGATTATCCAGTTCAGACTGAATTCAATTTTCGATTGCATTAGTTCCATTATTTTTCAAAAGATAAAATATAACAATTTTCAAACGATACAAATACAGTCAAGCAACTTCTACAAACTTAAAAGGTTGGGGACTGTGATTATGCTTGAAATTGAAAAAAATGCAATTGTAATTTTAATATACATACCTTAAAAAAAAACAATTATTATTACTATAACTAATATCAGAAGACAAAAAAGTTGAAGGCTTATTCTTCATATCAAATGTTTCATCATTTGAAATATGAAAAACTCATCGGTTGAAAAAGAAAATCAACACAAGTAAAGCATTCATATATTAGTTTTCAATTAATAATTCCATTTGGTTGCACAATTTTTAGGATTTAGTACATATCCAGAAGCATTTTACATATTATTAATTTTACATGATTTCCGTTTATAATCAGCTTATAAATTTGGATTAATAGAAAAAATACGCTTCCAATTCTAAATTGTTCATCTAAAAAATAACATAAGCTATTCAGACTTTTGAATAGAAAATTGTTCAATTTTGAATATTCCGATTTAAACTCATCCGAAATTACATAATTCTGAAGTCATTTAAGAAATTTCTAATTTTTGCCATTTTTATTTTGAATTTAATTTTCTTATTGGTAAAAAGGATGTGTTTTAAAGCTTAACAATATTTTTACAGTTCTCAATTTAAACTTACACAATTAAAATTGAAACATTCTAATCCTTGTTGTCTTTTTTCTAAACTTTGAACAGAAAATTCAATAGTTACAAACACTTTATTAGTTTGAAATCATTCAAGTTTTCAGAGCTTTCCATTTGAAATTGTGTAATTTGAACGCTTTCATTTAAAAATGATAAAATTTTTAATCATTTTTCATTTGGAATTGTCTCATTTTCTAAATTTGAATCTAAAATTATTCGACTTTGAACGTTGTCAAATTAATAATTATTCTACTCCAAATCCTTTCAATCTGCAGTTTTTGGATCAAGATTTTTTCGAAATATTATAATTTCAAAGTTAATTTGAAGATTGGCACATTCGACAAATTTTAATTCAAACTCAATTAATTTCAGATGGAAAGAACTTGAATACTTTTTTTCCTGTTTCCAAAACTATGAATTGTTGAATTGCAAACATGTTGGAATTTTTCAAGTGTTCCAATTCTTAGAGCTTTTCATTTGCCAATGTTCAATTTTCATTGCTTCCATTTGAAAACGATGAAATTTCAGTTACTGCTTATTTGGAATTATCACGTTTTAAAAACTTAAATCTGAAATTATTCAACTTTTAACTGTTCAACAGTGAGACATATTCAACTTCACATCCTTCTAATTTGAAGTTGTCTTATTTCTTACATTTTGATGTAAAATCATTCAATTTAAAAAAACTTTGAATTCGAAATTATTCAATATTGAATTAAAAATATGCAGTTGCCAACATTGAATCCAAAATTTTTCAATTTCGAACGTTCCCTAATGAAGTTTCCTAAAATTGTTATAGTTGCAAAGTCAATGGAAAAATTGATGCTCATTATCATTTCATTCAAACTGCGAATTGTATAATTTCAGATATTTCATCAATTTTGAACTATACTGATTTGGAAAGCTTTTTATTCAGAATTGTTCTATTTCAATCACTTTCAATCTCCAATACAATATCAAATTAAAAACGCTTCCGTTTATAAATGATAACATTTAAATACTTTCTATTTGCAAATGTCCTATTGTCGCAAATTTAATTTCGAACAATTAAATTGTGCACATATTTTAATTGATAATCATTTCTATTTTAATACTTCAGATTTGAAATAGTTATTTTTCTCAAATTCATATCTGAAATCTTTCAATTTGGAATTTTTTCAATTCCAAATTAGTCGAAAAATAAGCACAATATTGTAGGATTTCAAGATCTTGAATAATTGCATGAATAAATAGTAAATTTGGCTGAGGTTAATTTATGACGAGAGCCGAAATATTTGCAATTTTCTTGATAGCCAAATATGTTTCAATTTTAACTTCTAAATGAGAGAGTTTTTAATTCGAATCCATGAATGGCACTCAGATGGTTACTAAATTGTTTTGAGTAGCAATCTTATTTTGAAGTCCTTTTCCAAATAAATCTGTGAAAGGATGAAAACTGTTGCTCTTTGAATAAAACCATGAAAAGACTAATCAATCAAAATGGGACTATTCAAAATTTGATAATGTTCAAAATTGAACATTCTCAACTGAATTCCCCTCGAAATATACATTTTCTTGTTGAGGTGATTAAATTTTACAAATTGAAATTGGCAGTGTAATCAGGGTGGCGATTCGGCGCACGATTTCAAATTCCCGGCCATTTACCGGTTCTTCTCGGCAATGTTGTTCAATTTTCCCGGCCAACGAGGAGTAACATATTTATATTTGTCGCAAAACGCAAACATTTATTTTTATTCATAACGTTCATTCTAAACATCCTTTAATACAACAGATAAAACATTGAAAAATAAATCAATTTTGAAAAGAATAATCTAACTTTCAATAAAAAATATCATTTTTTTACCAAAATTGAAACAGTTAAACTTACAATTGAAAAAATCAATTTACGATAAAAAAAAACAGATTTCCAACAAAATAGTTCATTTTTCAACCAACGTGATGAATTTTCATATAACATTATGAATCTTCAACCAGAACAGTTAAATTTCAAAACAAGAGGATGAATTTACAACTAAAAAGATAGATATTTAACTGGAGCACTTCAATTTCCAACCATGAAGGTGAATATTCAAACAAGAAGATTATTTTCCAAATAGAAAGAATCATTTTCTAAAAACAAATGTCGAATTACACTAAAAAAAAAAGAATCTCCAACTGAAGGAGTTGAGTTTTCAAGCAGATAAATTGGCTGTTATTGAAACAGATAAATTTTCAACGAAAATTCATTTACTGAAATTAGAATTCGGAAAAAATGGACTAACTAAACAAACTAAACAAACGGATTTTAAACTAAAACTATGGAATTTTCAATGGGAATAAGTTAAATTTTCAGTAAAAAAAAATTACAAAACTAACTTCCAACAGAAAAAACTAACTTTCAAACAAATTATTACATTTTTACACTAAATGATGAAGAATGAAATGATGAACCTTTAACTAAAATGGATCAATTTTTGACAAAAAATTAATTTTCAACTAAAAAATGCCATTTTTTAACAAATTGGTTGAAATTTGAACTATGAAAATAAGAACTTTCGAAAAAAAAAATGGAAGTGTCATTTTTTGTCTCGAGAAATTAATCTTGAATCAAATATTTGAGTTTTCAACTAGATGAATGTTCGACTAAAATGAAAAATGTTTGACTTTATAACTTGAGATTTTTATCGTAACAAATTTTTGAAGAGGAATATTGAAGTTTCAGCGAAATAATTGAATTTTCAATTCAAAAACACAAATTTTCACTAAATTGAAGAATTTCAAACTAGAAAAGATCAATTTCCCAATAAAAATGAAACAGGCGAAATAATGCAGCTTCAACATAAAAATTTAACTCTCAACAAACAAGTTTTAATTTCAAGCAATTAGTTGGATTTTCTACTAAGGATGATTTCAAAGTCACAAAATAATCATTTTCAACCAAAAAAGCCACAGTTATATTTTTAGTTAAAAAATACAATTTTAAACCAAGCATAAGCGTTTGATACTAAAAAAAAGAATTTTTAACTGAAGGAGTTGAGTTTTTAAACAGATAAATCAACTTCTTCTGAAAAAGATTATTAAATGAAAATTTGATCATTCAAATTTTGAATTGGAAAAAAATAAATGTTTAACTAAAGAAATAGATTTTTAAAAGAAACTATGGAAATTTGAACCATAAAAATAAAAATTTTCAAACAAAAATGGAATCGTGACATTTTTGTCTTGAAAAATTTATTTTCTAACCAAACCTAAGAGATTTCAACGAGATGAATGTTCGACTAAAATGAAAAATATTTGACTGTATAACTTGAATTGTTAACCGTAAAGAAGAATTTTTGAAGAAGAATATTAACTTCCAGAGAAAAATATAATTTTCTACGAAAAATCGATGTTCCAACAAAATATGTGAAGTTTCAACGAAATGATTCAATTTTCAATTCAAAAAGACAAATTTTCACTGAAATGTCGAATTTTGAACAAGAAAAGATCAATTTTTCACTAAAAATGAAACAGTCGAATTTTCAGTTGAAGTAATTGATTTCCAACCAAACTGTAGAGTTTTCAGGTGTAATGGTGAATGTTCAAATGGATAGATGTATTTTAAGGAAAAAGATGACATTTTGACCATACAGATTAATTTAATACAGAAAAGGCAAATTTTCCATGAAGTTCATTCTCAAAGAAATAGTTAAATTCTCAAATTAAAAAATCCACGTTTAACTAAATACCTAAATTTTCACAAAAAATATGAACTGACTTTCAACAAAGTAGTTAACATTTCAACCAGAGTTGAAGATAATTATTCTTTCTGTAGGTTTGGGCTATCATCTATTAAATTATCAAATTTGATTCAGCTAAAAAAATCTCACAGAGCAACAAATTTGCAAAACACTTTTCTTTTGATGGAAAAAGAAGAAATTCTTCCTCTCATGACGTATTTATATATTATTTATTAAATATTATTGCAATATTTTGAGAATCAGATTAAAGGAGCGTTACATTCTTCGAATCAAATAATAAGATATCTTTCTGATTCATAAAAAGAAAGCGGTCATTTCTCGTATCTTTTGGGTATAATTTTTAATAGTCTAGGTTGAGTCAAGTAAATTCCTGGTTTTCAATTACATTCCCGGTCATTTCCCGTTTTTTTCCCGGCCAAGTCGCCACCCTGGTAATGTTTCTCGCGCGCCGTAGCGCGCGCATAATGTTTCTAGCTTACAATATAAAATAAAATTGAAACTTACAATCTCCGGATTGAGTTTGTGTCTCGGACAGTCTTCAATAACTTCCACAAGATTGGATGATTCCATAATAAGATTATTCCTTAGTTCTCCCTCTCGAACTCCCCTTTTGCAAAGCCCATTGATCATTGCCTCTATGTCCTCCCGATTCCCATAGAAATTCCACTTTGGCCCCTGTCTTTTGCAATGAACCTGACACTCTTTGTCTCCAGTACAGGCCATCAGCTTCTTCATAACTTCGTTCGCCTCCATTTTTGATTCCTTTCTCGGAGACTTGAGTCCATTTTTGTCTGCGAAGCTCACCTTCTTCGGGGACTTCTTCGACTTTTTATTGAAACTGTTTTCTTTGTCACTAAACTCGTCATCGAATTTGCTACGAAGGTAGGTGTAAGTAGACTCTCGATTTTGAAGTTCCGGGATGTGAGGAGTTCCACCTGGGACACATGTTCCCTGCCACCACTCGTCATTTTCCACAAAAATTCCTGGAAAGATAATTTAATTAATGTTGGTTTTTACGGTTCGTCAAAATTATCATTCAAAATCACAAAGCATCTAAAACATGAGGGTAATAATTTTTTTAATTTTTTAAATATTTTACCATTCTTATCATTTTAAAACTAGCATAATCAATCATGTGCTTCGAGAGCATATTTTGTGTAATGGAACGGAAAAGTTTTCCAACAACAGCATTTTTCAACACAATATGTAGCAGAATTTTCGAACCAAAAAATACCAACTTTTTAGAAGAGAAGCAAACTCTCAAAGTTTCAAATCTTCAAGTTGAATTTTTAACCTCGTTTTTAACACAAATTTTAATTCTCGACCAAGGAAGATTACATTTCCGATCGAAAAGAACGAATTTTCTTAGAAGAAAGTTAAGTTCTTAACCGAAAAGTTAAATTTTCAATCCAAGAGGAAGAATTTCCAACAAAACAGTTCAATTTTCGAAAAAACATATGACATCACCAAATACGAGAATTTTTAATAAAATGATTAAATTTGGAATGAGAATAGATGCATTTTTAACAGAACAATTAAACTTTCGAACAAATAGTTGAATTTTAAACATTTAAACATGAATTTTTTACCCAAAAGGACGAATTTTTAACAAACCACATTGATTTTCTACCCAGAAGAAGCATTTTCGAGGGGAAAAAAACCCCGAATTTTCATCCTCCGAGTTGAATTTACAACTAGTTATATTTTCAAAAGAAATAAAGAAATAGTACTTGACCAAGGAAAATGAATTTTCAACCAAAGATTAATTTTCCACCAAGGATTCACTACAACAAAGAAGACGAATTTTTGACAAAATTCATGAATCGACTAATAAAGAATGAGTTTTTGACCAAAAAAAAGCCTAATTTTCACATAAGAAATAATTAAACAAAAAAATGAATTTTCAACTAATAAGATTAATGAACTTCATAAAAAAAATTTTTAACAAAATACATGAATTTCTGCTCCAACTGCTCGCAACGAATGAATTTTCAACCGAAAAGACAAATTTGCTACTATACGGATGAATTCCTATCTAAAAAATATAAATCTTCATACAAAGAAATTAAGTTTCAACTAATTTCATACCTGTTCATCAGAAAAAAGGCGATTTCTTAGAAAAACAGATTAATTTTCTACCCAAAAAGACGCAATTTCTAAAAAAAAACTGAATAAAGAAACGGATTTCCAACAAAATAGTTCATTTTTCAACCAATGTGATAAATTTTCAAATAACATTATGAATCTTCAAGCAAAATGTTAAACTATATAGCTTGAATTGTTAACCACCAAGAAAAATTTCTGAAAAAGAATATTAGCTTCCCAAGAAAAAGATAATTTTCTACAAAATAATCGATGTTTCAACAAAATATGTAAAGTTTCAACGGAATAATTGAATTTTCAAGTCAGGAAGACAATATTCCACCGAATTGTCGAATTTTGAACTGGGAAAGATAAATTTTCCACTAAAAATGTAACAGTTAAATTTTTAGTAGAAGAAATGGATTTTCAACCAAACTGATGAATTTTTAGGTTCAATGATGAATCTTCAACTGGAATAGATGTATTCTATGCGAAAAATATGCATTTTCAACCATAAAGATTTAAGAGGCAAATTTTGCACGAAGTACATAAATTCGCAAAGAAATAGTTTAATTTTCAAATTCAAAAATCAAGGTTCAACTAAATGCTTGAATTTTCCCCAAAAAAAGATGAATTGATTTTTGACAAAGTGGTCACAAATTTCAACCAGAGGTGAATTCTGATTCGAAATAATGCAACTTTTATCAAGAAATATTTTTTTTCAACGAACAATTTTTAAAAAGGTGATTTTTTAACTATAAAAGGATGAATTTGCAATGAAAAATGTAAACAAGTTTTTTGTCATAATTTAGAAATATTTCTCCTTCGGAATTAGTTGAAAAATTACATTAAAAAGTTCCCATTCCATGAAAAAAATTCCCTGTTCCAAGTGAAATTATGCTTCTTCATTAAAACTCCCTGCCCTAACCCCTGAAATGAAATCTATAATTATTCTCTGAAATTCCCTGTCCCAAGTCAGATAAATGAGGAAGAGAAAGTGAAACTTTATGGAAGCATTTTATTGAAAAAAAGGAGATAATAATTCTTTTTGTATGTTTGGGCTATCAATTCGATCATCAAATTTGAGTCAGCTAAAAAAATCTCATAGAGCAACAAATTTGCAAAACGTTTTTCTTGTAATGGAAGGAAATCAAAATTCTTCAAATATTTTGAGAATCAGATTAAAGGAACGTTACATTCTTTGGATCAAATGATAAAGTATCTTTTTGACTCATAGAAAGAAAGCGGTCATTTCTCGTACTTTATCGGTAGAATTTTTAATAGTCTACGTTGAATCAAATCAATTCCCGGTTTTAATCAAATCTCCGGTTTCCCGGTCAAGTCGCCAACCTGAATTTTCAACCAAGCAGTTGAATTTTCAGCCAAATATTTTGAGTTTTCAATCAGAAAAATGAACCCACCACATTTTAGACCAGATAGTCGAATCTTTGATTCATGAAAAAGGAGAGTTTTCAACAAAAAAAAAATTAGATAGCTTGATTTTTACACGAGGAATGATCAATCTAAAAGATGAATCTTCTACTAAGAAAATCAATGCACTCAAAAAAATACAAATTCCGGATGAAATACACGACTCTTCGACCAAATAGTCGAATTTGAAAAAAACAATTAAATTTTCAACACAGTAGTTCAACTTATCTAACCAAGGAGTTGAATTTTCAACCATGAAATATGAACTTTTGAAGCTAAAATTTTATTTAAAAACGAATATCTCATTTCTATACAAAAAAAATTTAATTTTTTGACCAAAAAAATAAATTCTTAACAAAAAAGTATATTCAAAACCGAAAAGTAGAATTTTCAACCAAAATTATAAATCTCGAACAAACAAGAATTAACTTTCTTTAAAGTAGTTCAAATTCAAACCAAGGGATTTATTTAACACAAAAAAGATGAGATGTCGACAAAACATGTGATAGTTACTTTTTAAACAAACCAGATTTGAATTTTAAATGAGAAGTGTAGATTTCAACCAAAAAATACAAATTTGAGCAGAGTAATTGAATTCTCAACAAAAACAGATTAAATTTCAACCAAGCAGTTGAATTTTTAACCGCAAAAGATGAATTTCCAAACAAAAAGATTGCCATTCTACCAAAAAGACGAATTTTCAACCAAATGTATGACAAATGTATAACTTTCATCTGCAAAAAAATTGAACGAAGAGATCAAGTTTTTAACTGAATCAATTGATGAATGTTCAACATAAAAGATAGAACGAATTTTCAACAAAGCAGACTAATTTCCTTCCGAAACGAATTTTCTAAAAAAAAAAATTAATTTTCAACCAAAAAAGTGAATCACAAAAAAATGAATTTTGAACCAAGTATTCACATGTTGAGCCGAATACTTAGAATTTTAGGCAAAAAATATTTTAAAAAAAATTATCTACCGAGCAAATTATAATCCTCCAAAAAGATGAGTTTCCAACAAAATACAGGAATTTTTGACCAAAAAGGTGAATCACAAAAATAAATCAAGTTTAGCATAGTGGTTCAACTTTTAATGTTAATAAAAGTTGAATTTTGAACCAAGAAAGATAAACTTTGAACCAAACAGTTTAATTCTCAACTAAAATTATGAATTTTGAACAAACATTAATGGATTTTTCACAAATTAGTTCCACTTAAAACCCAGTTATATATATTCTCAACGAGACATGTAGTCAATGTTTCAACAAAACAAGGTATAAATTTTGAATAAAAAGCAGTTGAATTCAATCGAAAAAGACAAATTTTCAAGAAAATAGTGGAATCCTGAACCAAAACAGATTAATTTCCAACCAAGAAGATCAAGTTTCAACCAACAAGACGACTTTTTTTTTAGAAAATACGTGAATTTCCATCCAAATGGTATGAATCCTTATTGACAAACGATAAATATTTAACCAAAGAGACGATGTTTCAACAAAAATGAAAAATTGTCAACAAGAAAAAGGATTTTCACCAAAATATTACCATTAAACCAAAGTTTGATCTTCAACCAAGAAAATTATTTTTAACGACGACATTGTCTTCCAAAAAGGACGAAGTATCAACAAAATACACCATTTCTTCAATTTTGGATTTTTGTAAATTATGAGATAAAAATGAAATATAGAAGGATTTAAAGCTCAACAATTATTTCACAGGTCTCAGAAATTAAAATATTTTATTAGATGTCAAACTGACGTATTAAAACAGTCAGATTCACATGGAAGAAAAAAAGTTACGAAGCAAAAAGTGGAGGAATGGATAAATAGCAGATTATGATAGCTAATTTTTTCAAATAGCGAACCTATTAACGTTTCGAAAATAATTTCTTGAAAATGGAATCTCACCAGGTATGGAGAGGAATCTCCAATATCTGCGATGTGCTCTGTCAGATCCGAGCAATACCATCATCTGATCATCCCTAGAAGCTTGTTGAAGTTCCCTCAATTTATTATCATACTCCTCCCTCTTCTTCTCCTCTTCACAATTTCCGCGAGTAATCTTCTTCGGTTGTTGATCAAGATTCTCCTCCGCTTTTCCTTCTTTCTGAAGCTCCTTCATCTTCTCTCTTTCCTCCTTTTCTTTCTTTTGTTCGGCAACCAGGAACGATTTCAGCTCCCTCTTAGCTTGATGCAGTTTCTCGTACCTTTCCTCGATTACATCTCGAATTGAGGCGAAAGTCAGAAGCTGGTTAATAAGGCAAGTGATGACAATAAGTCGGTCGTCAAGGTCAAACTCACAGACACTTCTGTGCCCGAGCATTCGCAAAATTTTTGGCTCGTTCATTCGTAGAAGAAGGGCTGGGTCGTCGTGATTTGTGTAGCCACCTAGAAAAGTGAATCAGGGCATTCATTTTATGTTAATTCTGATCAAAATTTAGATAAGTAAATGAAACGCCTTAATTCTAGAAATCCTCACTCACCTCTTTGCGAATATCTCCACTTTGAAGCCACCTCGCTGATTCTGCCTCCAGAACTCAACAGATGCTGTCTCAAAATTTCGCTTAAAGTAACATGATCAAGAGCCAATTCTGAAAGTTGACATCCTTGGTGATTCTGACACCAAGTAGATGCGAGCGTCGCAAGTTTTGTAGCCTCAGCCATTGAAGGAACTCCCTTATCGATATTAATATCATCTTTCAAATCCGCAGCATCTGCATGGATTTCATTCTCCTCCTCCGCTTGGTACTTGAAAATATTTGCGAGAAGAAGCTGCACTAAGTCGCTGAAGGGACCCCCAACATCCTTTCCCATCATCGCCTTCTCGAGAGTTTCGAGGGTCAAACCTCCTGTGAAATAAGTATTGACTTCCAGCTCTTCGTAGAAAAATTGGAGAAACTCGAGGACCATTGCAAAATCTCCGAATTTTTCGTTCGGGACTCCACAGTTTATTGGGACTGCGGATGGAAGTGGTGACAAATCCTCGCATTCCAGGTCCTCTCTTGGTTTGTTCCATTCTTTTATGTAGGCTTGGAATGCTACTTGCTTTTGCCTTTCTTCCTTTTTGCGCTCTTTTCTCTCGAGACGTTCCTCCTTTCGCTTCGCCTTTTCCTCCAGGGCGCGAGCTTTTATGTCTTCTTTGAACTTGCCGTTTACTCTGGAAATGAAGAAAAAGAGATTCAAATTTTGTCGGTAGTTGAAAAAAAAAAAAAAATCTTTGAAGTTGAGGTTTTAAAAATTAAGGACTCGAAAATCCGGAAAGTTTATGTGATTAAAAAAATTTTTAATTAAGAGGATTCCAAATTTTGTAGGCACTTGAAAAATTATAAGCTGTAAAAATATAAAGGTTTCTGAATCCATATTTCTTGGAATTTCCAAATGCAGGAGACGGAAAAATTTATTTCTGAAAGTTTTTAATTTAAACGCGTCCAAGTTTCACTTGTGCTTCGAAAATAAAAAATATGACTAAAAAATATTTCAACTTTCCAAATTTGGAGGGATTAAATTTTTCAACTTGATTAATGAAATACCTTCAAAATTATAAAACTCTAATTTTAAATTATGAATATTTAATTTTAAAGGTAAATGTAACCATTTCTATTTAAAAAAAAAACACTACAGGTATCTGTACTTATAAGTAACAATTTTCGTAAAAAAAGTAGCATTGAAAGAAAAAACGTAGCAAGTTTTCTACTTTTTTTTTTTTAAAGAAATCGAAGTGTTAGGAAATTGTGTATTTATGATTGAAAGGAACTTAAAATTAAAAAGCTCAAAAATCTACAATTTCTGATTAAAACAGAATAGCAGATGCATATAAAATAAGACTAGAACCATTGTGAAGTGGAGAAAGAAGAGGTTTCTTCTGGATTAAAACATGAAAAATTGTTTGGTTTCAAATTTAGAGCATTAAGAAATTTTACTTGGGATTGAAATCCAATTTCATGATTCATGAATTCAAGGTTTTCGAAATTAGCCAATTTTGTATTGTAATCTATCAATATTAAATAATCTCGAAATAAAAGCTTTTGGAATAAAAACAAATATAGACGATTTGAAATTAAAACCAAACAAAATTGGAAAACGTGAGATTAAGGGCAAATGGTAGTCTATGACGTAGTCGAAATTTGACCTTGTCATGTATTTTTTCTCCGACTTCTTATTTCCA
>WSXT02075269.1:0-12174 GCA_011762715.2 Neuroterus valhalla
ATATAAGGTGGATCTAAAAAACAACTCAAAGGGCGAAGTACAGCTCACAGCTGCTTTACAACTGTCGATACAATAGTCGATGTAGTAGTCGATACAGCTGTTTCTCAGGTTTTAAAAAATAATTTCAGATTAATCTTTAAGGCGTTGCTACATCATAATCGATGATCGAGTCGCCAAAATTATTTACAATCTAAGTTTTGCATCAATATAGTCAATGATTTTGTGCCAAAAAATAATGACTGATTGATTTATTAGGTTTTGCTATCATACAGACGATCCTTGAGTCGCCAAAATAAATAGCAGATCAATCTTTCAAGCGTCATTTCCGTATACTCGATACGTTTTGCAAGAAATATTGGCGAATCAATATTATAAACGTCACTACCATACGATCGTTATGCAAGTCGCAAGATATGATAACAGATTGATCTGTTAGGTATTGCTATAATATAGGTGACGGTCAAGTCGCAAAAAATAATGACGGAATAATTTTTTGAGCATTTCAACCATATGGTTGATAATCCATTGTCGAAGAACAGTTGATTGATCATCGGAGCATCGGTGCAATATAGTCGACCCTCGATTTGAATAAATAATATCAGATTATTCTTTCAAGCTTTGGTACAATATAGCCGATAATCAAGCCACAAGAAACTATAGAAATATATTTATTTAAGCGTTCTTACTTTTTTTACGAGTTTTAAGGCAACGTGACTGCGTCTGGAATGAGGAGTGGCCAGTTGGTCGTGGGGGCTAAGGCATGAGTTTTGGACTCACGCTACTGTCTGGTTGTGGGTTCGATTCCCGCCTCGCACTCTGGAAGAGCTTCGGCGGGCCACGGAGAGTCGTGAGCCCGGTACCTCTACAGTTCTTTAAGTTCTCCAAGTATCAAGCAGCTGCTGCTCTTGGTGGTTCGGAACACACCGTAAACTGTAGGTCCCCCTCACCCCTGAGTTAGTGGTGAGGTGTGCACAGGGAATAGAGAGGAGGTTATGCCGAGACTCTCAAAACCCGTAACAGGGAGAGAGTATAAACAAATATTCTAGAGACTGCGTCTGGAATGTAATACTCAAATCTGGATGATGGTCCGAGGAATCGTGTTTCCATAGAATTTCTTTCATCCCCTTTTCGAGTACACAGAATAAAAAAATGAGGAAATGTGAAGCAGATTGAGTTCGGAACGACAAAGAATCAAGTTTTAGTTGACAACAGTTGAACCAAAGAAACGAGAATAATTTCAAGGTTATTTCGGTTGAAAAGTATTGAAAAATGTGGATTTTAAGTATAATCTACAACGAATATTGCAAACAAGACATTGTTTTCGATTATAAATCTCTTCCGAACCAGCTTAGACTATTTAAACTATAAGTTTAACCTATTTCACACCATTTGGTGAAAATCAACTGATACACCTGGGATCGCCATTTCACTTCAGTTTTACCAACTTAAACGACGTAAGACAGAGCTGTATGCCACTAAATCTTGCCACTTTCTAGAAGAAAAGAAGACACTGGGAAAGGAAAGATTACTGAAGCAAGTTAACGAACGCAATTCATTTATAATCTTTTGCTGGAGACAACTTTTCTCTTTTGTTTTTGTGCATAACCAAGAAGTATATTATCAGTTCACATACATAAGATGTTTAATACATTAAAATATAGGTTTTCTATTGATGAGTGCATCCGAAGAAAGTAGAGGGACATAATCAGGATAGAAGTTAAAGAATATCTGCCGTTATCATTCACAAATCAGTAATTTTTCGGCACGTGGAATATGCGTCAAACTCGCATTGTCAATGCAGGCATCGCGAAAAGGAATTAGAATTCAACTCGAAAGCAATAAGGTTAAATAACGATACCATTTAGTCATAAATTATTCGTGACGCGTTGTGAGATATGGTAAAGGAGATTCCTGATCTGAGAGGGGTGAAAATCCCCTAAAGACATGTGGCCTAATTTATGGGAAAACCGCCTCTGAATCACTCCATGAAGTGTTCTATGCTCTACGGTCTACAGTCAGCGAGACTAGATTGTCGAGGTGGCTGGTGATATTAAACCTGGTCTGGGTGGTTCGCGACGCACACCTAACTTCTCTTATACCAACATAACACTTTCTTGACCGACGACCGCAAACAGATTGTACGAGGTACTGCACACTCCAGAGTTTACTTTACTTATGATGAATACTTTATCACACGCCCATGCTCCAGTCAACTTTATACGTTTATTAGATAACTTCATCAGCCTTAATGCACTCACGTTACTCGCACGTCGCAATTCAGATATAAATTACGTTGAATTTGAATGATTCTCAATCCTATAAATTGTTCTAGGTCATTTATTTAATGAATTATTTTGTCCGAGGTGATTTGATCATGCAAACTGCACCGTTTGTAAGAAGATCATATAGGCCAGAAGTGTCCAACGCAAGGCTGGTGCGCTTCTCCGCTCCTCCCCCTCTCCGAGCTCTACATCAAGAATTCTCTTCTCGCTCGCCGCATGAACGCATCAAAGGTGGTAAGAGAGGGGAGTGATGAGTGACAGTTATTTACACCATTGCTCACGCGTTGGACACTTCCGATATAGGCAGAGAAATTTACTTGGTTAGGAAATTCAAATGGGAATATGAAAAAATTATCAGCATCACAAAACTGTTATTTTATGATTATCGTTGTGAATACGATATGTCGTACGCCCAACCAGTTTATGATTTGAAAAAATGTAGATTTGAGAAATCCGATAATGATGCATGAACTACTTCTTTGTTGCAGGTTGAAACTAGAGAAGATGATCCGTGATTATGTACTGCTGTTAACGTGTTTATGTACAGTGCACGGCGAAGAAGGTGAGTAGAAAATATACATCGCAAAGTTGATTTGTCTTCTTAACGAAACATTATTAAAAAATTCATCTACATAATACTTAAGGTGATAAGGGTGATCACATTTGTGTGTTCCAGGATACTTTTGGCATCTTAGCGACATGCATTATGACCCAAAGTATTCTCTCCAGTCCAATGATAATAGTAAGTATCTTTTCCATTTGAAAACATCCACCAAAAGAAATTTGATAACAATACTTGTTAGTTCAATATCCATAATTGATATAGTAGATTACGATTTGGGGAAATCGTGTGAATATAAAAATTATTGTTAGGGTATTCACGAAACTTTACAATTAGAATATGAAAACTTGATATCTTGAGAACAGGAATTGGTATATTCAATACCAAACATTGATATTTTATGCATTAAAACGCAGGATAATGAGAATTGATCATGATATTATCAGATAATGTAAAAGAAATCACAAAAATTAACAGTTTGAGGTTCATAAGCTGATGCAAATGTTCTACAAATTAATATAGTCAATGAGAGAGTGGGAACAAACAAGAGAAATTTTTAGTTTCTGTGTGAACCATGTGAATCAGAGAACTGCGTTTTTCGGTTCCCCCGCTAAACTGATCAAGATTCATGTATGGATGAACTTTCCAGTGTTTTGTTTTTACAGCAAAGTAAAATCGATTGCCGACTGATATCTAAATGAACTTACCAGAGCGTATAAGATTTATAGTACTGACGGTTTTCATTGAGAAATCTTTAAAAAGTCTGACTTGAGTAATGTTGCATTTTCTTATGTTAATAAGCTCAAGGATGGGTTCTTTTATGTAGCCAAAACCTAAACGTGATTAAATATATGGTACAACATGTATCCAGTAAATGCTCTATGTCAGTATTATTACCTCTGATAAATTAGTTTTCAAAATAGTAAATTGCTTCACTATTCTATTAACAACAAAATCTTCTCAGTTCTAATGTTTAGAAATTATTGCACATTCGTAAAATAGTTCAATACAGTCCTAAAGACTAAATTTATTGATCATTGATAACAATTTCCCTATAAAACTACATAAAAAAAATTTTTTAATTTGCTCTTGTTGTCGGCCTCGTAATTGTATCAAAATATACTCCAATTACATGAAATTTTTATCATGTCCGGGGCACTCTTATTTCTATTATCGAGCTGAATATGAGGCGGGAACAAGATGATTAGAATAAAAAGAAAAACCTATAGATGTTTTTGAATTTCATTTATTCCCAGTTTTGACCTTATCAAAACAGAATATTTCCGCGTATTTACTCTTAGTTTTGAATTTTTCTAATTCGAGTTATTAAGCATTACACCGTTTCTCACAATTACAAAAACTTTCAACACTCAGTATAAAAAGAATCTTCAAACCCCTGCTCTCAGCGTGGTTGCGTGCGATGGATATGTTTACGTATTATATATATCAATAAAGTTTATTTTAGGAGGTACCTCAGAGAAATATGTGTTCTTGAATGTTATATGTCTACAGATACTAATAATTATAATAATGTGCGTATGTATATCCTATAAGGGTGCTTCGTCCATCCAATTCTTTTTGAACGACTCATAATCTCTAGTATAAATTTGAGCAAATTTCAGAGTCCTCTATCTCAAAATGTGAAAGAATGATTCCAACCTCTCAAATATTTGACATTATCGTTCTGCTTGTATTTAATATATTGAACTGCAAATATCACATCCTTTTTACAAATTTTGTAGAACACAAAGTAAATTTTTCATGGATCAATAATCGATACTATATGACTTTTTATACACATATTCAATTTCCCTAAATCATATAAGTTTATAGTAATCTTTAATATCGGTTCAAACGTATTATGTAATTAAATTTATATGCGCGTCCATTTATTCCGAAACGCCTTTATATTCAATTTGGTTTTACTTGTTTTGAATTCATAATATAAGCTTAAAACGCTCGATTGAAAAAACAGTTACTGTATTACTCAATATTGTATGCCAATAGTTACAATTTTTAACGCCAAGAGTAAAATTATTATATCGTTATTATCACAGTTCCAAAATAAACTTCTCCTCCACGAGTCCAATAAAACTGTTTCATATTGGTCAATTTCATTTATGACCTCATGCTTTTTATGAGTGTATCGATGTTTTCGAGGCACGTAAAGAATACGAAGGGAGAATCGTATAAGGCGTGCGCACATATTGAGTTATCCGCTATTGTGAAAAACTTCAATTTTCAATACTATTCCTATTCTGAAATTTATATTTCGAACCTGGGTAATCGTGATCGTGAGGTGATTCTACATTATTTAGAATAGACAATCAATTTCCAAGTTTTTCAATAACATCTAGTTTTAACATCCAGTAATATCTAAGTTCCAAACCCCATTTTCATAAACATGCGTAATAAAGTATTCGAATTTATTGAATGACACATTTGCTTATTCTACAAAGATATCGGTTTATATCGATCCGGCGTATGGAAATAGAAGATTGGTAAACGTAAAAATTGCACAATAGAATATTTCAAAACCATCATATCATGAAGTTCGAAAGAAATGCTTTAATATTTATTATTGTAGCGTCTTTACAAGATTGACGCATCTTTCTGATCAGGCTGAGACCATAACTACTGCATTATATTCTATTTATAATAATTAAGATCAGTATCGGATAACCTTCAGTGATTGACAAACCGACGTCTCTAATTGATTGGACAAGATAAATGTGAATATTTTTAATCTTAGCGTAATTGATGTATCGATTGAGCAATCGATATTATCTATGGATTTCATCATCAATTAAATAATATTTTGATTTTAGTTTTTAACGATATGACTCCTTATGATCACCAGAAAATGCATACCTTGATGCTGATGGCAGAATCTGCATTAGAGTTTTCATATAATTTTATTTGAAGATTTTAAACGTAGAATCCAGTGCTGTCGCTCATTTGTTTTATTTTTCGTGTGTTGCTGGCGGGCACTGTTCTCTTAACTCTGAGCTTTGTGTTTGACATGTATGCTTTTCACTCTTTAGAACACGTTTCAAACAAAGAGTAATTTTGCAAATATTTTGAATAAAGAAAGTCCATCGTTCGTTGAATTGAGAATTCCTAATAAATTAACTTATATTTCGCTTATTGTGAATGCTAATCTAAATTGAAGGTGTTATTTTTTCCAGGTTGTTGGAAGATGAGGAACAATATGGACAGTGAGCACATGCGGTTATATAAAAGATTGGCCGGAACATTTGGTAGCTATGGTTGTGATTCGCCGTGGGCATTGATAGAATCTGCAGCGCAAGCTATGCGAGAAAAGCATGGAAAGGGAATCGAATTTGTTCTGTGGACAGGGTAAGTGTAATGGTATCTGAGGAACAGAAAAATAGGATTTGCTTGCAGTGCATCTCGGGGCGAAAGAAAATCAGTATCACTATCTCAATTTATTATTTTTAGTTAACTCAAACACGAAATGCAAGTAGTTGAATTTTGAAGAGGGTTCGCGAAAATCCTAATGACAATCGGTTAAGAGATTTGAATGATGAAATTGCATCAACATTCAGTAGATGCGTTCCACCACGGGGCTCAGCCTCCATGTCCAAAATCGTCATTGGTTGAGAACTAATGCTCACCAAATCAGGAGAAAAAATATGTATCAAATGGATTATGGTATACTCTCATCATCTAAAGCTCTAGTTGAAAAGAGGTAAATGAAACTTGTTCACTCTTCTCAACCAAACTCAATGCCATAGAATAATTTAAATATTGCCGAAGATGCACATTCATAATTCTTTAACCTAAAAAAGGTAGTTTCATTTTGAGTAAATTTGAACTATTGAGGAATAGTATATCACATTGCGAGTAATAAATGGCTGAGATTACTGACGAGTGCGGAGTCGATGGCTCGATCGAAGCAAGGGCAGCACCACACGAGTCAGTGATCTCCGCCATTCGCCATGTATGATATTTCTAATAAAAAGTGTATCGAAAATTCGGCTTTTGACGACTTTTAAGTAATAGCGAAATAGGAACAATTGGGGTTCAAGTTTATGGTTGAGAACATGTGGTAATAACATTTATGATTACATTAATGGGTTAGCATTATTCACGCCCATTACGCACGCCACTCAGCGATGCCAATACAGAAACACTCTCAAATTTCTTCTGCTTTGCACAGCTAAAGAGTTGGCGAAAGTCAAATTTCCGTTACACGTATTATGAAAAATTATTTTGTTTCATTTTTTTCTCCGCCACTAGAGGAGTGACCAGTGATGCAAAAATAAGAGTCTGCCATTCTACAGGTAGGACAGCAAGCTGTGAGAAAGAAGAATACCATGACGAATCAGTTCCGCTGCTCGCCTGAGACAGCCGCACACATGTAGCTGCGCAGCGCGCTAATATTCAAATCAAATCAGGGATCATGGAATATATGGATTCAAATATACATGCGATGCGCGACTCAACGTCCCTGGTATCAACGCGGCGGAACATATCAGTTAGAGCGTGATGGTATTGCTCTTTCTCTCTAGTAAAATCATCTGCTAAAAATATAAGATGAGGGATCCCAGCAGTCGCAAAATAATTATTTCTCATAGTGGCTTGCTGTTCTATATGTAGAATGGCAGATTTATTTTTGCATCACTGGCCACTTTACTAATGACAGAGAGAGAAAGGGGAAGAAATTATTTTGGCCAGTTATTTCACTTTTCGCGACACAAATGTGGAAAATGGCGACTTTCGTAGCTTACAGAACATTGCGGAAATGACAATGTGCAGCACACTATGGCGTATAATTTAGATGAGTACAATAAAAAAAGCGAGAGTAAATTCCACCTGGCAAAATCCGCTTCCATTTTTGCGATTGGATACATAGAATTATTTTTGCTCCAAGAATTGGGAAATTTTCTTACAGGGTGCATCATTATCGTATTTGTGATTGGTTCGAACAATACAGCAGAGATTGGCAAGCATGTATTAATGCTGCCATCGCCCACTTTTCTCGTGTTACCAACCAAAGAAACTTAACGCCATATTGAACGACCAACTACAGACAAAGATGCAGATCAGGAAAAACTGAAGTTATGTCTGATCCCCTAATCAGAGCTACTAAACCCACCAAATTTCGCGGAGCGACGATTGCTACGACCAAGTGTAGCTGATCCCGCAAGCCTGCTTCACAAGTTTTCGTCCTTGATACTCGTCGCGCGTAATGTACTATTACTGAAAATCAATATCCTAGTTTGCTATTTGATAATTAGGAATCAGAAGTTTTGACAGAATTCAAAAAAATTTTTGTGCATTTACAAATTTTCACCCAATATTTGGCCTAATCATTGGCCCGATAATGGCAGGCCGAGTGTTGGCAAGACCATGTTATCGTTAGTGATGACCTAATCTTCATAGACAATAATTTCCTATCATTTTGAGACTCTCGGCAAGTCTTGTCTAATAGTCTTGAGCTGCGACTTGGGCCTTGGCATTGGCGTTATCATGACAAGCTTCAGCTAATGAGAGGCCAAGACTAGAGCTAACTGTGCGCTGATTCTGAAACCTTTGGTTGCCCATCTCAGGCTATCCTTGCACTAATGGTCAGCACTGGCAGCTTCACTCTGGAAAGATCTCTTGCTACTTGATTGGGAAGTGGAAATCCATTGAATCAATTGTTTCTTCTAATCCTACGAGAAAAAAAAACTTTTAAAAGCTTCTTTAAGATATGTACTCAGCTTGCTAAATTTCATATCACGAAAAATGTTTTTGCATACCATTGCGAGTTCATAAATTGCATAATATGAAGTTTTCTCCCCCTCGTATGTCACGTTATCTTCATAAGCACATACTTTTTATTTGAATGCGCCAAGTCTCTCGCTTGGTATGATAATTCGGAAATTTCCCCGTTCTTAAACAGCTATTTTTAAATTGGTTCAACGAACACACAATGCTTTCGCTGCAAATAATTTACTCACATTAAAAGTCATCTGATGTTCCATTGTAATTCGTCTGGGATCGTTCCGGGTGGAAGAAGATCAAAATACATCAGGTAGATCAAAAGGCAGGCTAAGACAAAAGTCTTAGCTTGCCTTAGTTGTCGAGACATGAAAGTTTGAATTTTAGACCTTGAGCGTTCAGCTCAAGCCAGCGCTATAAGTGGGCAGTGGTGTATCGACTGCTCAAGCGTAGATATTCGAACCCAATACCCCAGGACCTGAGGCTCATTGAGATATGGAAAAAAGATTAATCTGATTATTTCTTATCTTTTTTCACTACCATGAATCCTATCTGACGGAATGTATTGTAATTTTTCAATAACATAATTTTTTGAAAGGCTTTATAAAAAACCAAACCTAGTCTGAGTTGTTGATCCCAAATTTTAATCTCTATATCTCAATTTCGTACTAGAAGCTTAGAGAAAAAATGCACAGTTTTTGAATAACTTCTTTTCATCGTTCTATTAGGGAAATCCAGTCTGAAAAGAAGCTTCTTTTCATTTCTATTCTCTGGACCTTATGTACTATATGCTTTTCCTAACATAATCAGATAGTTGCAAATTTTTTAAATAACTTCTCCCTCTTCTTTCACAAGAAAAATAGAATTATTGGAAGCTGATTACGAATATGTATTGGGTTTGCCGAAGCTCTAATCATGGAAACTATTTCCAAAGCAGAGGTGTCCAACGCGTGAGAAACGGTGTAAATAACTGTCACTCGTCAATCTCCTCTTTTACCACCTTGGGTGCGTTCATACGGTGATCGCAATGTGGAAAAGGGGTCCTCGGCGGTCGGGCTGTGTGAACAGTGTGCGAAAGTACGCGTCGTCAGGCGTAGTCAGACGAAGTTCTTGGTGGAACGAGGAGAGAATTCTTGATGAAGCTCTCGGAGAAGGAGGAGAAAGGAGAAGCGTGCTAAACCTTGCGTTGGACACCCCTGTTCCAAAGTATAACCAAGTTGAGAAATTGCAAAAAATAAAGTTCTTTTTTCTCCTCACATTTCACATTATCTTGTTGAGCACGTGCTATGTATTTACAAATGCTAATATTCGAGCGAGTTGTAATGATATAGAATTTATCCTGTTTTCAACCCGCGGTTCTTCACCCTTTATCAGGTCAACAACCAAATAATTAATGTATTTGCTTTTAATTTACTTACAACGAGAAGTCGCGTGGTGTTCGACCCAAACTTGTATGGGACTACACAGGGTGGAAGTAAATTAAGACACATCAGATACGTTTTTTTCCTTCGGATCGAGTGCGCCCTAGATTTCGAGATATCGGGGTTTGAATATTTGACCTCGAGCGCTTAGCTCAGGTCCGCGCTCCAGGCTGAGCAGTGGCTTGTCACGGGCTCAAGCGTAAATATACAAACCTCGATATCTCGGAAGCTGAGGCTCATGAAATCATGTGTTTAAGAGCTATCTAATAGATTCTTATCTACTTCCACCTCTCGAAATCGCAGTTGATGGAATTTATTTTTCTTTGTCCATAAAATAATTCCTTGAAAGGCTTGGTGAAGGACCAAACACCGCCTGAAAGGTTGTCGTTTCCAAATTTTTATATCAATTCCTCTTCACTTATCAACACGAAGTTAAAATGGTAGTTGATGGGGAAGTAACGAAGTTTTTAATAAACTTCTCATCCTTGTCCGACGAGAAAGATATAGTGAAAAAAATCTGATTTCAAATACGCGTTCAGCTTGCTGAATCTTCTACTATGAAAACTGTTTCCAAACTTAAATTTCACATTCTTCATCAGTATTACAAGCATATAATAATTTTAGTTGCAAATTGGGGTACGATTGTTGTATTCCACTAAAACTTTTACAATGTCATCATAACGGATTCACTTCTCGAATTCAATCAGTAACAAGGAAACAATGCAAATTATGGAACTAAGAATATGTAGTTCTACAATTGCATTCTATCTTTTAGTTCATAAAGTCCATAACTTGATTAATTTGATTCGTTATTCTCCATTGTTACAGAGACGCTTTATCGCATGCCACCGGAATGAGCAGAGAATTGCGCTTGCAATGTCTGAAGAATTTGACGGATCTTCTGTCTCACACCTTCAGTGAGCAATTTGTGTTCCCAGTCCTGGGACACGAAGATATTGGTTTGAATTTCACCCTCCTCGCAAATCTCTGGAATCATTGGCTCCCAGCTGAGGCTCTCGCCACCTTCAAGAATAGTAAGTACATTGCGCCCCTCCAAATTCGATTATTATAATACCTACTGGGGCCTAAGCAATGAGAGGGTTGATAAAAATAGCAACGGAATATATCAACAGATTCTTATTTTTATGCACTTGAGGCTTCCAAAAAAAAGAGTTTGGAAATGTGGCTGGTCCTGATTCCTTATCATCATCGAATTGCATAGTTTTATGAATAACGCGCCCGGTGCGCCATTTTTTTCTTTTTTAGAAAAGCAAAATAGCTTATGATATAATACAATGGTTCAATTTCATTCTATCAGGAGCCGTCTATAAACTACTTTATCAATTTCAGGCAATTATCAGTTGAAATTTTGAAGTCAAACAAAATACTTGTTAGGAGACGACATAATATCTTATATTCAGATATTTGAATCTTCAATCTATGAAAGGTAGGTTTTTGGACGGAACTGGAACAGTCAAATTTGCAGATAAAAATTTCTATTTCAATAAAAAACATGGATTCCGAAGCCGAAAAGATCTGAATGCATCGGTATTATTGAGGTTTTGTATCACATTCGATATGATATGACACGATATGATGTAATATAATATATGACACTGTATGGTTTCTATATCGCAATTTTGATTTCAAAGGTAAGTTGGAAGCACTTTGAGCGGCAGCGCGCAGCAATTTAATGTAATTATAGTGCTTCAGCAAGCATGAGTCTGTTCCACATTACTAGGTGTTCCAAATCAGAATTACAGTGGCGACAAATTATTGCTACATATTTTGGATAATTTGAAGTGGTCCTTGAAATAGTATCAAAAATCATCAAATAGATAAAACGTATAATTTATGCTAGTTAAATAGTGAACTGACAATTTATTAAAAACGACAAAAATAAATAATTCAATTATAGATGGGTTTGCCAAAATTGGTGTTAGGCAATTTCGAGAGGAAAACTTCCAAACTGTACAATTTTTCATCAAAAGCACTCTCAATTCTCGGGAAGGATTTTCAATATTTCTATGCCAATAAGTGATGTATACGTTACCTTTTAGAAGAACCGGTAATTCCTATTTTTGGCGATCAATAATATACATTTGAACATTCATAATAGAAAAAAAAAATATAACTGTTGTACTTTTTCGGTTATCCTCGCATTTGAGAAATATAAATA
>WSXT02075280.1:0-12174 GCA_011762715.2 Neuroterus valhalla
GTGCCTGGAATTAAATCCCGTAAGAAAATCTCATGTGCCTTTTAGGTCGGATTACGGACACGTTCAAGCCCACCGTGAGTGGAAAGGAAACAGAAATTATGGGATGAAGCGCTCGTGATTCTTTAATATCTGCAATTCTGCTCGAATAGTTTCTGCATGGTTTAGTCTTAAGAGCAATGCGAACAGAAAAATATGAAATTAATATCAGGGAATAAATATCGAAAAATAAATTATTATTCATCTTCCATGATGCATTAAATCAAAAGAAAGAACAGAAAGTAATGCTTGTAAGCAAATTAAGGAGATTGCGTAACGACTGAAAACTGTAATATGCGGATTATATTATGTAAAGAATTGCATGGCTTTCCTTATATAAAAGAGAGGAAGCTTCTGAAATCTAGACAAGTGAGGAATATCAATCATTGATTCATTGGCTTATATTCTATTTAATATAAGATTCTCCTTAGATAGTAAAAAATTCATGTTCGTAATCAGCTAGGCATTTTATGATGGAAATGAAGAATTTATTTTTATTTTGAAAAAATGGTCTGTAAAAGTCTGCTCGAGGATTTACTTCTTCGTGACTTATAAGTAACATTTTTAAATCATCTTACTTTGCATCAATGTTATTTTAAACAAATCAAGTTTGTTGGGGGAAATGACAGTAGATTATTGTGACATAATTCTGGTAATTTGAAATTCAAAAGAATAATCATAAGGATATGTCACGGGCCTTGACACGTGCTTGTCTTTATTTGCATCGTATCAACTTCAGAGACCACCAACCAGTGGTCATTCCATGTATAATACGTTCATGCGTTTGCTAATAGCATTTCTAAATGAAAACTATTACAATTTTCAAGTCATTCAAGATATAATGTGCATCCATGACTACGAAGACACAGTAAATATTGTTACTCCTCTACTAAACCATTCCGCGTGTCCTGTCCTCATTTATGTGCAATTAATTTCCCAAAAGCAAGCATACACGTATTTCTTGAAATCTATCAAAGGACGATGAGAAAACTATATTTAAGAAATACATTCTTTGTTGTCAGTTTCCTTCATATTTATTTTGAAATTAAAATAATTTAGTGAATACAATGATAAGAAAGAACAATGACAGTTTTATCACTCTTCTCAATAAAGTGACGCACTCAGTGAATAAAAACTAGTTTATTATTGGGTAAGAGCTTCTAATAAGATATTATCATCGTTATTAAAATTTCATCCTGTTATCTTCTTATTTTGCCGTCTAAATTTTGTAGCTAATAAGCAACATTTATATGTGTACTTTGTTTTGTACCAGCTAAATATAATCAGCAGAATTTAATTTGAATTCCATTGAGTAAAATTCAATTATATTTAGGGAAATTTGAAAAGGGGATATTTAAATCGTAACTAAAATCGTAGATGCAAAATAAATTTTACAATTACTTTCCTGTTCCTCAGATGAAAGCAATATTGTTCGTTACAATGTAAAAAAATATATTTTTATAAATAAAATGAAATTGTACAGTATAATTGGAAAAATATTTGTATGGTGCATTTAATTTGTATCACATTTTTGGGTGGATATATTGTACAATGTAAAACCACAAATGTTTCTAAGAATTATCAAAAAATAAATTCCGAATCCTTAACCATGTATTTGATCAACTTTGCTCCAAAACTTTTAAGATTACTTTAGTACTAAGATATTAGAGTTTGTATGGATGGAATCAATAATCTATACTATCAGAAGAAAGAGATCAGTAACTATGCTAGAGTCTCTGTGCCAATTTATCACAATATCTACTTTATTCTAGTCTCAGTACGATCAATCAATCAATCCTTTTTAATTTTTTTAGCACGAAACTCTTGAACTTGGAAACGTTTATTTTTTCAATGAACAAGTAAATTCAATTTGGCTTTTCTGCTTAGAATTCTTTTTGTTCAAAGAATAATTTTGCATAAATGAAATAATATTAGAAAAGGTACTATTCTATTCGAAACAGATAATTTTATTCAATTGACAGTTTTTAAGCAATATACATATCTTATTATTATGAATCTCGAATGATTCCTAAATTGGATAAACTGTTTCTACGGACATGCACTAGCATTCAATATTAAATACAACATGCACATAACATTAATTTTTCTGGAAGACAATCAGGCAGTTATTTAAAAGATATTGGTACAATTTTCATAATTTGCTGGTTCTAGAACCTCCAAAATAATCGAAGATAATAATTCTTACTGTTTCATTCGTTTGAACTGGAGCACGTTCTTTACAGGCGCTGTGATAAATTGGTGCAGAAAGGATCCATCCATTTTTTAAGTCAATTTAAAATAGACCAACAAGAGGTGACTGATTGGCACACTTAGATTAGAATACAACCATATCAAAAGGATTCGCCTCAAGGGAGTCAATCTGATGAAATCTCTTCATTTTGCCTGTGTGTATTAAAGGGATCTAGGTTTAATATTAATGCAATTGACGAGTGCAAGAATCAATCATAGACTTCTAGGTAATGGCAACAATCACATTCTGTATTGAGTAGCAAATTTCTATTCCGAGATATCTCTGACTATTAAAAAATAAAAGAAACCTGAAGAGATTTTTCAAATTAGGTTAATTATGAAATTAAAGTGACAGTAGATTATAACTGTCAATATTCTTTTTCTTAAAAAAAATGTATCAAAGTAGAATTTTCTCATCTATTCATCTAAAGCTTTTCATGAAATAGAATATTATTTTCGAATTCGAATATCCGGGACTTCAGAAAATTTTTAATTTTTATTTGTTAGGAATTTGAAACTTTTGAATACCGAATATTTTGAAGTTGAGTTTTTCAATGTTTCGGATCTATATTTAGATAAGATTTCATTTTTGACGACGTAAAATTTACAATAGTTTGATTGAAAATTGCATGATTATTGATGCATAAAAAATTTCGAATTGGTGAATTTTGGACACCTTAATTTCGTACAGTTCAATTTTTAAATTTTAGAACTTCAAATTTTTGAAGGTACATTTTTTAAGTGTTCCATAACTTTTATTTGATAGTATTTTATGTGAAATTGTTCAGATTTAAAAGCTTCATTCGAATGATTGCAAAGTTTAATTGAAATTTTTAAATTTTATTTTCAAATTTTATCAATCGCAGCGGCTTTCAAATTGAAATTGTTTAATTTTTAACATTGCATTATGAAATTGCTATTGTTTCTTCTCCAATTTATACATGTAAGAAATTTCTAAATTTTGAATGCCTTGTTCTTTCATGCTCAATGTTCTCATATTTTAAGCAAACTTAATATAATATATTTTTTATACTTCTATATGTGAATTCGAAGTTTTGAGAGCATCCTTTTAGCAATTTCACAATTTGAGGCATATTTGGAGTTAATAAAAAAAGCAAGGTTCCAATACAAAAAAGGTTCGTTTTTGAAGCTTACAAACTGAAAATAATGTAAAATTTTAAATCTTTATGTTAGCAATTGTTGAATTGGCATTTTTCAAATTCTGAATGGTTCAAAGAACAGAATACTGAAATTACAGTTTCGAAAATCACCTAAAAGCGTTTGGAATATCTTATAATTTATAGCTTTGCTGAAAAGTACAAAGCACATCCCACAGACACCCGCATTAGAGACAAACAATCGCATTTGGTCCAAGTATTTTTGGTATTTTCCTTCTAGTTTGATAAACTTCAAAACATTCAAACATTTTTCCGTGTAGGGTCCTTTCCAATTTTAGGCGATTGCATTTAAAAAATTTAAATCTTTCAGGCTAAAAGATTTTTTTTAAGATTTCAAATTGAAAACCGCGTAATTTTTAATGGTGTTCCATATAAACTGTTACGATTTGAATGTTTGAATTTCGAAAGTAAGAAATGTTTTAATTATGTATGTAAGGTATGAGGTACGTGGCCATACGTTTGGAACTTCTCACTTTTTGATAAAAAAAGAAATGATACAAATTTTACAGGTAGAACATCGCACTTTGGACTATATTAGCCAAGTGTACTTATCAAGGATTTCCTGTAATTGGACAAATTTTTGAACTTTTTTTGGCCTTCAATTAGATAATAATGATAAAAAAATATTTATTTAAGTGGAAGAAAACGACCTATCGAATCTTATTTTTATTTAAAATCATTTTCATCAATCGTTATGCTTAACAGTAATTTTTGGTTTTTATTTTCTCTCGATTTTCCCTCAGCGAGGTCAAATTATTTGTAAAAGGATTCATCGTTGAAAAAAGGTAGCCTCTACGTTTATCATTGAAAATATTTAGATTTAAACCAAGAATCTGACGATTTCCTCCTGTGACGTCACTTAAGAATTTGAATAAATCTTTTGTTTTTAATTTTCATGAAGTTCGAGCGTTATGAAAAAATAATTATATTTACTATAAATTATAGTAAATACGTGTTTGCTCCGGAAGCACATTAACAAGGACTAAAAATCAACCACAAGCAGATATTTATTAACTTTTCAAAAAACCATAACAGTCGAAATGTAGAAACCTCGGTAGAAACCAAAGGATTTTGAATCTTATAACTCTGTTTGGATTAGACGAAATACAGATTCCCTGAATAAACATGATTATAATATGGTTCAGTTAGCTTGAAATACATACTGTCTTGTACAACCCTATTAACATAGTTTTTAAGCATAAAAAGCATAAGGAAATGTGGATCGAGACAAGCTGATTTACCTAAAAATAAAAAATTGGAACCCCAAATACTTTTGATCTAAAAAATATCCATCTATTGAAAAACATTTTTACAGTATACTTCAAACTATAAAGAATACCCTGAAACAACAATTTTTTTTTAAATGACTCAAATTACTCAAATATTTTTGAGGGACATGAAAGTAGTTGGCTCTAGACATCCAGGCGAATGCCCGTATGCAATTTTGAATTGAATATCGTACGATTCCTTTTTTTTGACTATACAAACTTCTCATTGTAAATGTATTTGTTTCAAAATATTCAAGTTTTTTTTTCAACGCTTCTGATTGTAGATTATTTAACTTGGAACACTGCCAAGTTGAATTGTTTGATTACATTAAATCAATTCTTGCTTTTTCTTTGCATTTATGTCTAAGGTAGCAGACACTTCACTGAGGATCAAGATTTTAATAACATATTTCAATGATAATATTATATTAAAATATTTTCTTGCAGCAAGTAATGTTTGCATTTTGAGCTAACATTCTATCATAGATTGTACTTCAATTTCTGAAATTCAGAAGAGATAAAACTTTAAAGATTCTGAGTTCCCCTTTAATGTCCTCAATGTGAACAAAAGATTCTATGGTTTGCTTTCGTAAAGAACAATTGTATCTTCACTCTCACGATAAGATATAATTGCCATGACCAAGTTAGTAAAAAGTAAAAAATTTGGAGCAACTAACCATATTTATCCCTTCACGTTGCCTCTGATGACGAATTGATGTTCCCGTACACCCCAACGAGTTGCCAGACACTGTGGAACTATTCTGGAGTCTGAACGGTCTGAACTACCCAAGCATCCAAAGCTCGTGGCAAACGTCAAGCCCAGCTGGTCTCTCCCATCTCTGTCAAGTCTCCCCCTCTTTTAACAGGCTAGCAAACTCAATAATCAATGTTCTTTGGTAAGAATGCAACATACAGCAGAAATGAAATATTTTTCGAAGTTAATTTTTAAAAGTGTAGAAATTAGAGATTCAATTACATGTAATAGGATTTGGGGATTCAGTTTCCAATTTTATTGATTCTTCTTTTTAAAAACATTGGAAAAGCAGGGATACCACTTTTAAAATGGGGTTAAAATTTTGACTCAAGTTGGCTATAGTTCCATATGGAATATTAGCTATATAGAAGCTACAATGTTTGGCTGTTATTAGGTGGTCAGTGGATAAACAATGAATAAGCGTACTCATGTTAAGAAAGCTATCTAATGAAATGCAGGTCATAAATCAGTACAAATTTGCATTCTCCGGACAGAATACGTGGAATCAATATAACTATGCGAGAGCATAGATTTTTTAATACAAAAAATAAATGGGTAGAGTTGTATATTTTACCTTTATTTTTACTCTTGATTTAACCTTTCAATTTTTGCGGAAGAAAGTAGAAAATAATTAGTTGAACCTTATACCTATTTTCGAAACGGCTTTCCTTTTATTATTCCTAAAATATTTGGTAGTAAATATGAAAGCGCAATTTATTTGAGAAGATTCCGTTTATAAATTTGATTCTGATGGATTCTCCACTATAAAGGTACTTGGATAGAAAAGGTGGAAGGTATGCGAAGCATATCAGGTGTACTTGAAAAATAATGAATAATTAATCATTAATGTTCATTAATGTAACTGTTTCATTCTTTCAATGTTTATACTGCAAAATATCAGCAAAAATGGAATAATTTATCATTTTCATAAATTAAAATGGATCTCACAATCAGTGAATTAGCAATCATTCAAATTAGGTTTGAATAAGTTGAGATTTAATAGAATGTTCAGTTTAACAACCTTGTACTTTGTTACCTGGGAGATTGTTACTCAAGTCAGCACATATAAGAAAAAAGAGGCAACTACTTTACTCCAAATCGTGAATGTACAACCTTGATTCCTTAATTGATGCGTTGCATTGACGGAATCGCAGTATCTAAATTTTTTTGAAACTTTCAATCGAAGGGTTGATTGAGTGAAATTTGTTATATAAATAAATTAGAAGTTTTAAGTTGCCAATACATTTAAGATAAAAGACACTATGTTAATTTTAATTACAGAAATTTTTCATGCAGTATATGAATAATAGAAAAAGCAAACTAACATTCTTTTTTATTTCCAGAAACGAAGAAAGTTAATTACATGAATAATACGTAAGGACCCTGCACAATAGAGTATCGCCGTTATGAGCCAATTTTACCGAAAGGCTTTTTCCATATACATTTTGCGCGGCCTCCCTTTGACATCTGATTGAAAAATTAAAATACTCATATTTTCCAACTGGATATATAAACTGGACATTTCAATTTTTCTTTTCCAAATTATTAAAGAAAAAAAGCGAAACAGCATAACCTTAAATTAACTCTTCATTATATTAAATTTTATTCTTGCAACAAAGGAACAATAATTTATTCATAAATGTAATAATATCTATTTTACGCCAATGTCCAGTCGCAATAATCACTCTGCAAGGCATAATATTCAGGCGTCGAATAAACTCGTTGCCGTAGCGACGGAATGAGGGAACGGAACGATGTGATGTTTCACAATTCTTGTTCCTCAGTTCAGTCGCGTTTGTCAGCTGTTCAGTTCAATATGGAATAGTGGAGTGGATTCGCAGTTATTCCGATAAAGGCTTCCGAGCGGGATAAACACAAGAATCAAGGAAGTCGAGTGCTGTCGTTACCGTGCGATTTATGCAAAATCTCGCTGGTAACGTGGATGTGTTGACACAAGGACTCAAGTACGGCATATCCGGCCTCATGAACCTCGCAAATCAGACTGCTGATCCTCAGAGTGGTGTTTTCTTTGTTAACTTCAATCAAGATTGCACGTAAGTAGAGGCATGACCTTGCCCGAAGATAGCTCTTGATTCTCAATTAATTGGTAATCCTCTCTTTTTGGTGCCTCTTCTTCTGGGTTATTTAACCCTTTATGTCACCCGCGTAAACGAGAATGTAATTTTTTCTTCACGCATGGCGTCACCCCGTGCTTGACTGCTTGCGCGTTTCTTCTCGCGCAACTGGTCTCTCGTATTTTCATTTTCTGCGTCATCTTTGGCCTCCCTCTTTCCATAATTAATTGCGTATCAAGAATGAACATTAAGCTGTAATCGAAACTAGCTCAGTGTTTACGTCGATCAGCTGTGTCACAATGATCGTCCTTCTTGTTTCTTTCTTGTTCTTGATTCTCGTTGTCCGCCCTACCTTCACCACCTGCGTTTTCTTCATTGTCTTCCGAGAGTGTATTTTTTCAATCTCGTATGTGCTCCGTGATATGAAAAATGAACGTGACAGTCTCTCTATCCTCTCCACTTTGCTTTTGTTACCTTGACTCCATCAGCCAATCAAAATCTGTCTTTGTACCCGACTTTGGTTGACCAGGACGGCCACGGAATTTTACGACAGAACTTTTTCTTTTGAGAACTAATCCACTTTTTTCCAGTATTTATTTATCTAAGAAAAGTTTCGACGTGAAGTCATTTACTGGCTGCTATGTAGTTCTACAAATTTCCTGTCTAGATTTGAAGGCTACAAAATAGTAGCTGTCAAGTTTTGCAATCTGTTTGGAGTGAAAGAAGTAAATTTATTGAATTTTTTGTTACAAGATTAATTTATGAATAATGTATCTGAGTAATATTGCAGGTAACATTTGTTTTGAGCACGCCACTATTATGTTTCTGCCCCCCCCCCCCCCTCTCTTGTTCGAAAAAGTAAAACAAGACGATATGCAGTGCGTTGTTAGTTTAAGTTTCTGCTTTTATCAATTTTAGTAGAGTTGCTAATCATCTATAATTGAAAAGTGAACAAATGTTTGTTATTCATATTTTTTGGACTCAGAACGGTTTCTCTCAAAATGAAGCAAAACAGTATGTCAATATTAATTGCACAACTATTTAATCATTTATTCAATATTAATTTGTGCAACTCAAAAGTTAAAAAAAAAGTCTGAACAGTTTTTGAGAGAAAATAACTCGAGAATAAATTTAATATACAGTATTTAATTTGAAATTTCCCTCAAAAAAAAGGTTGTGGTTAAGTATGCATTTTTTGTTAAAACATATGTTAACCAGAAAATTCTAGTTAATACCACCAGGATATTTTTGTATATCGTATTTATCTAACAATCTGATGATTTTAGCCAGAATTGATTCTAAGTGTTGTGAACACAAAGTGCAATCTTGCATGTGTATATAATTATCGCTATTATTAAACACTTCTCTCATAAGTTGACGCTTGTGCACAACTTTCTTGAAAGTTTCTAAAGTTGCTTAATACCTTTAAAATGCTAGTACTTTATTGTACTTTATTGCAGGCTCGACTAGCGCGGCATCAGAAACGCCCTTTTTTGAATAAAAGAGTTGAGATATTTATGTTGATCTATTTTTTGAAACGCAGTGTTCGATAGGTATCTTTTTCGATCAAGGTTCAGGACTGAATGTAGCTTTAGACGGCCATAAACTACTTAGGATGTGCCGCATTTTTGCAGGGATTAGGGTGTGAAACGCGAAAATTAAATTAAGTTAAATATTCCAATATAAAATATTGTTACTGGCTGTATAATGAATATTTTTTTATCACTGCACTGGCAATGGAGACAATAATCGTAATTACAATTTTTGCCACTTTCCCTTTACTTGCAAGCAGTTTCGTTCAATTTTATAAGTATCCATTTGTGAAATACTTTCATCATTCATTTTAACCAAGAAAGAATCTTGAGTTGTATGCAAAATCTTAGCATGAGAGAATATGAACATTTATGAAGTACAAAAAAAAATTAACTTTTTACCTGCTACGTAAATTGAAGAGAAGGAACTTCCGAGGAGCCGTAGTAGTTGAAACGCAAAGCAATTCTAGTTGCATAGTATTTATTCTAATTTGAATTCTGTATCTTATATTATTATTATTATGAATACAGCTGGTTTTATGCTCCTTTCTTAGTTTAATAGCATAATAATAAACCATTTTCCTCCAAGCGCTTAAAGTTGAACGGTTAATGCGTAAGCGAACAAAGCGTGATAAATTCATCATTTGAAAAATGGAGATAATGATTGTTTCTGTTTGCCTGAAATATCATCTATTCGTTAATCAAACTCAAGTTGGCGAAATATTTGGTTCTTTTCAGGTTCATCGTAAATCCATGACGCATCATAAGAACACGGATAATTAGTGGAATATGTCTTTACTGAATAAAAAGTGCATAAATCCATTTTCATCTAATTATAAACTCAAACGCAGTATTGAATTAAGAAATTTTTTTGCATTGGTTTATTTAACATCTCCCTAACTTCATCTCAATCGAGGGATGTCGAGATGCTATATATCATTAAATATGACCTAAAACGGATTTATGACGTTTTGTTCGTTTACTCTCCGATTTTTAGCTGGAAGTCTTTCAAGTTTCAATTGTTTGAAATAAAACAATAAAAACTGTGGGGTATAAAGTTAAAGCATTCTCTTTAGTAACTTAAATCTGCTTAAATAGGCAAGTGTATAAGTTTTTATTCTGGTATACTATTAATTTTCGAAAGCCTAACGATAATTTTAATGAAATTAAATGTTATGAATATTTATTTGTAGTATTTTCTTGAATTATCGATGCGTTTCGAAAATCGATTGTAATTTTAGGACTTTGACTTTTTTTAGGAATTTCATGATACAGTTTCAAAGGCTTCTAACGTTAGTATAAGCTACTTATGATTTCAGATCTTTAGCAGTAGGCTCGAAGTCTGGATACAAAATATTTTCCCTGAGTTCTGTCGAGCATCTTGGGAAAATATTTGAAAATGGTAAAATAGTGCTCCAATATTATAACAAAAAATGTTTGTTTTTATCAAAAAAAAAAATTCTGACTTCTTTATTTACTCTAGAAACGGAGGATGTGTTTATTGTCGAAAGGCTGTTCAACAGCAGCCTCATGGCCATGGTTAGCTTATCTTCCCCCCGCAAACTCAAAGTCTGCCACTTTAGGAAAGGAACAGAAATATGCAACTACAGTTATTCCAATACAATTTTGGCTGTGAAACTAAATAGAGTAGTAAGTATTCCGTGAGAGTCCGATCAAATTGAGTAAATTGATATAAAGTAATCAAATTAAAATTCTATCTTCTTTGTTCACAGCGATTAGTAGTATGTTTGGAAGAATCCTTGTACATCCACAATATTCGGGACATGAAGGTGTTGCACACAATTCGGGATACGCCACCAAATCTTGCCGGCCTGTGCACACTTTCTATAAACAGCGACAATTGTTATCTGGCCTATCCTGGATCAAACACTATCGGAGAAGTCCAAATATTTGACGCTACTAATCTAGTGAGTACATGTCTCTAGAACTCTGGATATATTTTTCCCTGTGATTACAATAACAGAGTGACGTTGTTTTATTACTGTGTTTGTTTTTTTTTCAGCAAGCCAAGACCATGATTCCAGCACATGACAGCCCATTGGCGGCTCTTGCCTTCAGCCCTAATGGAACCAAGGTGGCAACGGCTTCCGAGAAAGGCACTGTCATCCGAGTCTTCAATGTAAGACTCTTTAAAAATGAAATACATGTCTACCAAATTCTTGAATATGTCTAAGGCAGTTTTGCGTTTTAAGGATACCTAAATTTTATTGTGAATAAGTTTCAGAAACGTTCTCCAGTTCATTCAGAAGATATTAGCAATATGTTTTATATTTTCTAGGTTAATGACGGTACGAAGTTATTTGAGTTCCGGAGGGGTGTAAAAAGATGTGTCTCGATAAGTAGTCTTGCTTTCAGCATGGACTCGATGTTTCTCTGCTGTTCCAGCAACACCGAAACCGTGCACATTTTCAAGCTCGAGGAACCCAAGGAAGCGTGAGTAAATTATAAAATACCAGCGAAACGATATGCGCGCGTCAAGTTTCTTATTAGTAGTCCACTTGGAAATACAAATAATATTTATTCTCAACAAATCCACAACTCTTTATTTTTCCTTACTTTCATTTCAAAAATTGTACATCAGTAGTTAAAAACTGGCTACATTTTGTAATTTCAAACAACTTTGAAATAACGGACTTCTCTCAAAATACATTCAAATTTGAAGCTTCAGGAATTGGGAATCTATGAAACTTATTTTCGAGCAAACAAACTTGAACAAATACCAAGCATTATACCTATGAATCTGATGATTTAAAAGTTGACCAATTATAAACTCAAAGCTTCAAAAACTTGATAATAATTTGGAGCTTTTGTAATTATGAACTGTTTTGTCCATGGATTTCAATACTTGAAGTTCAACATTTTTTAATTCATGTTTTTGAAATTGAGCAGTTCTAGGTGACATACAAGAAATTTATGCACCTTATATATATAAATCAAAATTTGGTTAAACAACCACCGCAGCGTCCGCCCGGGAGCAACCGCCACTCTGGAAAATGGCACAAGCTCCCAGTCGAACCGCAGTTAAACACACCTATGGCCACGTCTCACGACCGTGAGATG
>WSXT02075291.1:0-12174 GCA_011762715.2 Neuroterus valhalla
GTTGAAAATTCAAGATGTGAAATTTCAGACGATTCTAATACTTTCTCAATCATAAATGATGAGAATGTAAAAAACCTCGAGTTTCTATCATTAGACAAAGGAAATATTATAAGCAATGATAATAAATTGTTCAAACAATTATTTTCTCAACATGAATTAATTATTACTTTATTCTAATTGAAAGGTGATAAAAAGTTGAGAAAAATTTCAAGAAAAAAACCGCAACTATATAGTATTAATCTAGAAAAAGATAGCTATAAACATTTAAAATTGGTTTAAACATTTATTTTTGCTAAATAGAACAAAATAATTACTTGCTCTAAGTGCAAAGTGGCCAAAAAGTTGAAAATTTCAGAAAAAAACCGCAACTTTGTAGCATTATTCTAAGAGAATCTTGTTATTATTAATAAGAAACTGTTTAAACCATTTTTTTCAACTTCAATTGATTATTACTTTGATTTATTTGAAAGGTTGAAAATAAGTTGAAAAATTCAGAAAAAACCCTTGACTTTCTAACCCTTTTCTAAGAGAAAGTTGCTGAAAACAATAATAAATTGTTTAAACAATGTAAAGAAACATCTAATTTTCAGTATAATGTAGTATTTCATGTATTTGAATCAATCTGCGTTGAAAAACCGCAAAAAATCATAATTAGCGCCAAAAACTCGAAAAACCCATTTTTTCACTTTTGGGGATTTTTTGAACCCTATAAAACAGATTTATGGGGGTGATATTTGAAAAGTAATATTTTATTTGCATTCTGTGACTAATTTTGAAGAGAAACTGTGAATTTCGAACTCGATTCACCTAATATTGATAATTCTGAATAAAATTTACAAAAACGTATTTTTTTCTTATGGGAAATACGTGTTAAACTTCATGGGGCTTGCGCCACCTCTAAATTAAAAAAAAAAGAAAGCTTTTATTATTTTTTGGATTCGAACAAATTTCCGGGCATTTTGCTTAAAAATTCGAAAAAAAAAATTCTAATGCATTTTTGGACCACCCTAATGTGAATAGATGATATTCAAACTTTGCTTGAAGCATTCACTACCAGAGATATATTTTTCTAAAAGCTCAAAAGAGGCTTAATTTGAAAAAACAATTAAAAACATTGTATCCATAATGTTCGACATTTGAATACTCAAATTTTCCAAACATCTCGTAACTTCTGAATAATTCTTACAACGAAACTCAATTTCGCTAATAAATGGTTATAGTTTTAGCTTTCCAAAGCTTAAATATTGCAACGTCATTTCCTGAAATACAGTAGAAAGTTTTTCCACTTTGTTTTTTTACAACGCGATGAGAAAAAATTAGAATAAAAATAAATCGAATACATCTTGAAGAACAATATTGAGAAGACAGATATTTAGAAAATCTTCAATTTTCTAGATTTCCAGGTAAATTTTTTTTCCTGTTAATTTGAATTCTGGAACTCTATGATCTCAAATCAGTACAGTTTACCCATCTATTTACAACAGTAAATCCAGTTTACCATTTATAGAAATAGAAGAATAATCATTTCAACGTCAAATTATGAAAATATTTTTCATTTGGGAACAAATTTTAAGAAAATTATTGGATATCATAATGGTTTTTCTGTTGAAAAAACTAAGAAATCCAACTTTAAGGAACCTAAACAAGAATCCGGAAAGAGTCAAAAACTTTTTAGAATAAGTGTCGCGTATCTCAAAAAGAGGACATGTCCGAGGACATTCGGACGGATGGCCACCCTGAATACAAAGTAAATATTTTAATGATTCAAAAATGATTTTGTAATTCTTCATTATATTCCATTATGAAAGAAGAGGACCTTTTTATCAATGTTTAGGTAATTCAAAACTACTTACTCAGGCCGTAAAAGCCAGCGTAGTAAATGTAAAGGGACTCCCTGAAGCCAATCGCTTTCCTTGTAGGTTCAACCAAAATTGGTAAATTACCTCCTACATTGTTCATAACAAATAGGAAAATTCCGACGGTTGTGGATCTCACACTAAGAGGTACAATTTCTACGAGAATTGCAAAGACGATTCCAAACCACATTTCCGCTGTAAAATAAAGATAAGAATTAATTATCAAATGATTATTGCCAACAATTTGAAAGGTATCACTTGTTTTAATTGACCAATCAAGAATAGTTATCATAGAGTTGAAGAAAATAATTTTTTCTTACCGAAGAAATAAGATATTCCAAGAGTGATCATAGCCCCCAGCGGGCTAAAGTAGACAGATCCAAAAGCAAAGGGTGTAGCTACTAATTGACTGATTGCCAAAACAGCAACTCTCGATCTGATGCCCATTTTTGCTACGAATTTATCACTTATGACTCCACCTACTACCACACCAATACTGCCAATTACAATGGTTACAGCAAAAAGCCACCATCCAAGATCGTAATCGGGAAAATAATCCCTGTAGTATAAATCGCAATTGTAGGCGAAGCACATACCACCTGAGAAAAATAATTACAAAATAGAATCAATTTTGTACTAATTCCAAAAAGTACAAAGAATTATTGACTCTTTAATATTCAAGATAAGATCTACAATTTATAATTAAAATCTATAGCCTAATCGTGACTAATTTATTTCAATGACTATATTTATAATAATGGGGTACGATCAAATATGAGTTCTAGAACAAGACATCACACTCATCTCTCTCGACAAGGCCGGCATAAGGGGTAGACGGAACTGTGTCTCTGAACGCCGCACGAAGAGAGTTGCCAAGAAAACCACTTCAAACTACGCAGCGCCGCCCTGCTTATTCGAGCGATGACCTTCAGTGTAGGCCGTCGAGGGACATTCGGGGGGAGAGACAAAAGCAAAGCAGTCAAGCGTGAAGCCGGCACTATCTGGAGTGGCTTTGTCGAGAGGGATGACTGTAAATTCTAGGATCATTGAGGATAATTCAAGGAAAATTGAGCTATGCGGTAGAAGAACCCAATGAGTGAAATAGAGTGATTTTGAATTAATTAAATTGAGCTAGAGTGGGTTCAAGTGAATTTCAGGAAGGTTAAATATATCTTATTTAAATATTCCTCAAAAGACTAGTTTAATTTGATGCAAATTAAGGGATTAGGGATTAAGGGATTATTAAGGGATTTAGTAGAATTAGGTTCAAGAAATTCACGTGAAATTCTAGAAATTCGAAGAATTCCAGGAGAGTTGAAGAGAATTCAATCAAACAAATTCTATCGAATTGAAGTTAATGCAATCATTCAAATGAACTCAAGGAAAATAATTACACTTTATTGAATGGGGATTAGAATAAATTGAATATGAATGGAGTGCATTGAATTTGCAAATAGCAATCATGGGCGAAGCACATATGTACCATTCGAAACAAAAATTACAGAAATTAATGAATTTTTAATTAATTGAACGCATTTTGTTTAAGCTGTAAATTATTCGTTCTTCAAAATCGAGGGTGTAATCTTTAACCCATTATTCCCATTAACCCATCCCCATAATTCAATTATATTTAGTTCAATCAAATTTAATTGAATTTCAGACCATTTGATTGTTGTACACTGATTTATCAGTGAGAACAGTTACTGATATCATTCAAACTATTCGGAAGTAAAATTCTAGATAAACTTACTAAGAATTCACTTGAGATTTAGGTAAACGAAAAATTCCAAGGGAATCAAAGAAAATTCAACTTAGTCAAAGAGAAAATAATCATTCAAGTGAATAAGGAGAATTTTCAGCTGAACTCTAACTGAAAGCAATACGTGAAAAGGGTGGCGATTCGGCGGACGATTCCAAATTTCCCGGTCATTCCCAGCTTCTTCAAGGTCAATTTTTTCAATTTTCCTGGTCAACTAGAAGCAAAATACTTATATTTGTCGCAAAACGCAAACGTTAATTTTTATTTATGACGTTCATTCTAAACATCCTTCAACACAACAAATCAAACATTGCAAAATAAATCAATTTTGAAAAGAATACTCATATTTTCAACAACAAAAAAATCATTTGCTTTGACAAAACGGGAACAGTTAAACTTAAAATAAAAAAATCAATTTACGATTAAAAAAAAAACATATTTCCAACAAAATAGTCCATGTTTCAACCAATGTAATGAATTTTCAAATAACATTATGGATCTTCAACCAGAACAGTTACATTTCAAAACAAGAAGATGAAGTTTCAACTAAGAAGATAAATATTTAACTGGAGCACTTCATTTTCCAACCATAAAGGTGAATATTCAAACAATAGGATTGATTTCCAGATGGAAAGAATCATTTTTTAAGAAAAAATATAATGTTTTAACAAAATAAACGAATTTCAAAGTCAAAAAATAATTATTTTTAACCAAAAATAGAACAGCAACATTTTTAGTTTAAAAACTCTATTTTCAACCAAGCATAAGTGTTTTATACTAAAAAAAAGAATCTTTAATTGAAGGAGTTAAGTTTTCTAACATGTAACTATCTTTTACTAAAAAAGATTATTAAACGAGAATTTGATTACTCAAATTGTAAATTAAGAAAAAATAAATGTTTAACTAAACAAATAGATTGTTTTCAAAAACTATGGAATTTTCGATTGGAATAAGTTACATTTTCAGTTCAAAAAAATTACTTATAACCAAAAAAAAATTAAATAAGATAATTTTAATTCATTTTTAGGCAAACATAAGAATTTTCAATTAGATAAATGTTCGATTAAAATGGAAAATTTTTGACTGTATAAATGTAATTGTTGATTTTTCAACGAAATATGTGAAATTTAACGAAATAATTGAATTTCGAATTCAAAAAGACAAATTTTCACCTAAATGTTATATTTTGAACTAGAAAAAAACAATTTTCCACTAAAAATGAAACAGTCAAATTTTCAGTTGAAGTAATTGATTTTTAACCAAAACTGATGAATTTTCAGGTATACTGAAGAATCTTCAGAAGAATAGATGATTTTTAAACAAAAAGATGAATTCTTAACCATAAAGCATAATCTTGTACAAAAAAGACAAATGTTCAACGAAATACATTCTCAAGAAAATAGTTTAATTTTCAAATTCAAAAATCCACGTTGAACTAAATACTTGAATTTTCACCAAAAAAAGATGAATTGATTTTTAACAAAGTAGTTACAATTTTAACCGAAGGTGAATTTTGAATCGAAATAATGCAGCTTTAGCGGGAAAATTTGATTTTCAACAAACAAGTTCAAATTTCAAACAAGTTGTCAATTTTTTAACTCAAAAAGGATGAACTTGCAATGAACAATGTGAACGAGCTTTCTATTAATATTCAAAAATATTTTTCTTCGAAATCTTGAAGTACTTTCTTGATTTAAAATTATGAAGAGAAGGGAACTTTAAAATGGTGAGGAATTTTGAATTGGAGGAACTATTTTTTTAAATTCTTCTCGTCTAGATCCGGATTATAATTAGTTTGAAAAAATCCCGTTCCATGTAAAAAATTTGCTGTTCCAAGTGAAATTATACTTCTTCAATGAAACTCCCTGCCCTAAAATAAAAACTATTATTATTTTCTGAAATTCCCTGTGCCAAGGCAGATAAATAAGGAGAAGCAAATAAAATGTGATAAATACATTTTTTTCAAACATTTAGACAATAATTCTTTTTGTATGTTTGGACTATCGTCAATTCGATTATCAAATTTGAGTGAGCTAAAAAAATCTCGTAGAGCAACAAATTTGCAAAACGTTTTTCTTATAATAGAAGGAAACAAAAATTCTTCCTCCCATGAAAAATGCATGTATTTAAATATTTTCAGAATCAGATTACAGGAACTTTACATTCTCTGAATCAAATGATAAGATATCTTTTTGATTAATAAAGAGAAAGCGCTCATTTCTCGTTTTTTTTTGTTAGAATTTTGAATAGTCTATGTTGAGTCAAGTAAATTTCCGGTCATTTCCTGGTTTCCTGGTCAAATCGCCACCCTGATGAATTCAAGTAATTTGGAGTGAATTCAATTGAACCAAAATGGATTTGACTGATTCCAAGTAGATTTTGATGTAATAAAATTCAAGCAAGTATACCCTAGATGTATTTATTATAATTCAAATTGACTGAACCTCAAAACTCTTAATTGTATAAGTATTCAACTGAAGGAATATCAATTCAGTGTCGATTTCATGGAATTACAAAAGCATCAAGGAGAATGCAATTTAATCATAGTAAATTTAAGGGAAACAATTACACTTAATTGAAAGAAAATTCAAATGGATCAGAAGTGAATTTCGCTTAATTGAGAGAGAATGGATAAAAGAATGACTAAATGAATGAATGAAAATTAGGAAAATCATCCTTGGTTATGCTAGAATTTTTGAAAATTTGTAGTAATAGATAGGAAACCACCTTTTGAAAATGAAAAAAAGTCTTTCAATATTAGTAGTCTTTTCTTCAGAATTACCTCATTTTTGAAGAACATTCTCTTTAGGAATGATGAATCAATTATTTTAAATTTCAAAATAAAATTAAAGGAAGTCGAGTAACATGAATCAAAAATTCACCGCAATGTCTGATGCTTGCTGCAAGGCACAAAAGTACAATACGTGGTTGGAGAATAACTTTCCAAATGGAAACCTTTTTTCCATCAGCTGTTGTTTCCTCTCCTATTGTTTTTCTCTCTGGTTCTCTCAATGTAAGTCCAGTGAGTAAAGCTAAAATTATTCCAATAATTCCAGCCCCATAGTAACACGTCCTCCATCCCTGAAAGAATTAATAATATTATATTTACTCGTTTTTTTCAATTTATTATTCATATTATTATTCATTGAACTAATTGTTCAAAAATTGCTCAATTCATTAAATATCTGCTTACTAGACCCCATGCATTTAAGTCTGGTACGTATCGACCAACTGGAAAAGCAATTCCATATCCTCCATAAATTCCCCAATTAAAAATTGACATAACCAGACCTCGTTGATTTTCATCAAACCAATCGGAGATGAGACCAGTTGACATAGGGTTACAAGCAGCTTCACTGTTTAAAAAATATCTCAGTTTAAAAACTGCTCTAAACTTGATACAAAAAATAAATTTTACTCTTAAAAAGCGATGGAAAAGTTTTAATCCACATTTGAAATTCAAATGAGTAATTTTGCTTCCTCATATAGGAACTTTTGTAATGGCAACAATTTCGTCAACTTTTTTATTGTTTTGATTGAACATTACTTTTTTACATTGCTGGAATTCGATCATTCAGTAATTATTTATTGACAAAGTTACCTGATATCAGAAAATTGTTACGAAAAATTCTAAAAATAGTTATAGTATAGAAACTAACCCATTTCAAACAATAGAATTTATAATAATCATTTTCGAAATGTTCCTTTTTGCTTTCTTCCTTTTTCTTCCCTACCTCTTTCCTTTTCCTGAGTACCAGCATTTACCGACACTGAAGGGTTCGTGTGCGTGCTAAATCACGAAATCGTTCACAAAATCAAGGCTACTTCTGTAAGCTATAATTTTTTCTTGAACAGATTGAAATTTTTCTAAAAATTGTTGTAATTTCTCATTCTATTCCTTCGAAGATTCTTTACAATTATATTTGTCACGTTTATGAGAAAAAATTTACCTTACAATTTTTATTATCATTTTTAATTTGATTGAAAAGTAAGGAAGTTATGGTCATTTACAGTATTAGAAAAATAAATTTCTTGGTGTAAAATTTGTTCGAGACACATAATTCACAGTTGATGCAAGAACGTGAAAAATTCCTTGGGTGGAGCCGAATCGATTGACCTGCAATATTATTAAATTTTATCTGAGAGTGAAAAAGTTATGGGCATTCACAGTGTTTGGAAAATGAGTTTTTTATAGCCAACATTTCTTCAGGCGCATGATTCAAAGTCGATGTAAAAATTGAAAACTTCAATGGTTCGAGGCGAATCGATTGACCTGTGATATTAATATATTTTATCAAAGAGTAAGGTAGGTATGGTAATTTACATTATTTGAAAAATCGATCTTCGTGGTAAAATTTTGGTCTAAAACATAATTCGAAATTAATGCAAGGACATACAAAACTTATTATTTTATTGAGAAATGATTGGCGATTATAATAAATAAAAAAAAGTTATTTCAGATATGAAATTGTTACCATTACGAAGCTTCTTCTATGAGGAAGCAAATACATTTGCTAACGGGAAGCAAAGTGCTCGTGAAATAAGTACCATATAATTAATAATACAAAGTTGAAATAATGAGGAAGGATGTAACAGTTAGTTTAAATTATTTTCTTTAGATTGACGAGTAAGGTTGTTTGAAAAATTCAATTTTTTATCATTGTTTTCAAATATAAATATCCACTTGCTTACTTTACTCTGGTAATAATATGAATAATAATACTAAAGATATTTACTCTATGTTATGGATAAAAACTGGAATGTTTTAAAATTCAAATTGCATATTAATTGTTCTTTGCAGTATTAGAATTCTTAGTCATTTTCCTATTACGTTGATATAATGTAGAATAAAAATTAACCCAAGCAAATATAAAAATACAGAACCAATTGATAGGTAGCTAAAAATGAAAAATTTTTAATTCTGAAGGTCAGAGGGTAAAAAATGCATTAAAATTTAATGTGTTTAGGTCGCAACATTTTTAATGCAATAGAATTCATACCCAGCGGCTAGGATCATTCGGAGGATAACGAGATGCCAATATTCTTTGACTGAACCCATCAGGATAATTGCTATGCTGAATATAAATGTACAAATTGCCAACAGCCTTACCCTGAAAATAGAAGAATCCATTTATGCTTTTTTTATGATTAAAATCTTCTTTTTATTGAATACAAAAAACTTCGGAATGAAGTCATTTCTACAAACATAGAAAACCGAGATTGAAAACATTAGAAATCAAATCACTTACCATTAATTAAAATAAAAACAATCTAAATTGGAAATGATCAAATACTGAATACATTTCTGCAAGTTTTGGGCCGAATGCAATTAGAAACGTGAAATTTTCTCGTTCAAAAGCGAATCCCCCTAGAGGCTTTTGAACAAACTTTCAAGTTTGTATTTTCAAATGATGCATCTGGATGTTAAATTTTATTACGCATATTTCCTCTCCAGACAAAAGTTGCAGTCTTTTCAGTTTTCAAATTAAAATGAAAAAATGGTATTTTTTGGAATGATCGACCTCTTTTATTTTTGTACTTCAACTGATAAAATAGTTCTAATTTTAAAATGTATGTTAAACAAAATGTTATGAATTTTTTCCTGATGCTGGAAATAAATTTTACTGTTATGTCTTCTAGTGTATTGTTTATTAGGTGAATTATAAACAATCTCAAACTTTTATAAGGCGACATTTTTAAAAATGTTCTGCGAATGAAAGTGTATCAGAAGTAAGTTTACAAAACACTCGTGAATTTTGAACATAAACCTTTGAAACTGCTTAACTTTGCCCCTAAGGATTCATTTTTTAAACAAACATATTCAAATGTGCCTTACAGTTTGTCTAGAAAAATTAATAAATTAAAACAGACCAATTAGACCTTGTTGAAAGGTTGACAGTTGAAAGGAGACTATGAATCCTAATTTAATAATTTTCGCATGATAAATATTGGTATATTTGTTTATACTCTCTGCTTTTACGGGCTTAAGTACCTTTACATAAACTCTCGTCTGTTCCTTCACACACCTTACCAATAACTCAGTAGGGAGGGGGCCTACAGCTTAAGGTGGGTTCCGAACCATCAAGAGCAACAGCTGTTGCTAAGGCGTTAGAGAACCTAGAGAGATCTGGACTCTAGAGGTACCGGAATCACCACTTTCCGTGGACCGCCGAAGCTCTTCCAGAGTACGAGGCGGGAATCGAACCCGCAACCAGACGGAGTGGATACAAAGCTCAAGTACTTACAAAACTTTTACTTTTGTAAGAATGCTTCCAAAACTTCCAAATGGAAACTGTTACTTTCACATTCAGTTTTAGGAAGAAGAATACATTTTGAAAACCGGAGAATCCCGAAAAGGTACATACATGTGCCTCAATATTCTGATGAAGGTTAAATTGTATCAGATTACGATTAAGTGAGTTAATTAGTCATTATGAATTTTAAGTTTATGTACAAATGCGTTGGGATTGAATGGAATAATAAGTGTTTTTCAAACCTATTTTTTTGCCTAGTTTTTATTCGCTAAGGAATTTGAGTATTATCTGCCTATAGGAAAAAACTTGCGTCTATAGTAAACTTGAAATTTTGTGCGCTCGCGTATACTATCGCAATTACCGCTCCTGAAATATTCGATATTTTGATCTTTAACTTTCCAGAAACCTGTATTATACATTTTTCCGAATTTCTGGCGCAAGGGTTTTGGGATGCTCAAAATTCCCTCGATCAATGAAACGCTAGAAAACATAAAAGCAAAATTTACTTTCAACGTCAGAAAGAGACAATTAAATTTTTTTTAAGTAACATCTCCAAACTTTGAATGCTCTATCAGCCAAAGGATACCCTAAAGTACAATCCCTAAGAATTTTCATAAAATTTTTTGGAAAACTGCCAGATTGAGTACGAGTTGAAGTAAAAAAAAAAATAAATAAATAATTAAATTGAACATTAATCTACATCCTTTGAAAATTAAAATTAGGAAATTTATTCAAAAGCCTCGAGGGCTTTCGTTTTCGCACGAGAAAATTGTATGTGCCCTTATTGAATCCGAATTTTTCATTGGAATTCCATATGAATTTGAATCCAATAGTTGATTCAAAATATGCATTTTTAATTATTACGATTCTGAAATTATCTGAGAAATATTTTTTCCATTATCATAGAATCGAAGAAAAGAAGTAATTATTGTGATCCATCTTAGTTTCAACTAATAAATTTTGGAAAAACTAAAATAAAAATGATTTCATAATACTAGCCTGTTATATCGGTCGGCTGCAAAACCGAGAATAACGCCGGCAACGGTGAAAACCGCAATAAAACTCGGTCCAGCGAGAATTTGATAGTCAATTCCCAGTCCATTGTAATTCCATTCACAGTAATTTGTTCCATTTAATTCGAGAGACCCGCAACTGGAAAGTTTATTGAAATATTCACATCTAACATTTACAATAGAAATAATATTTTATTTACCATTGATTTCTTCAGTCCAAATAAATAAACTCCTTATTTGGGGAGAATAGACTTTGATTGAAAATAAAAAATAATCATTTCTAAAGAACTGCAAAAAGATATTATTGAAGATTAGAATATAATACAAACTAAAGGGAAATCTTTATATAAAAGACACGGTCGACTGCAGTTTTTTTTAGATTCGGAAGAAAATATGTCTCTTTACACTCTGATGGACATGTTGCGTCGAATCTTGATTTTTTAATCTTTTTTTTTCAACTTCTATCCTTAACAATGAACTTGTCTATAGGGAGGTCGCGTAAAACGTGTTAAGATTTGTCTCTGCATCAATGAATTATATAAAATTGAAAAAAATTTCCACCTCGTTGGTTCATTTCGAGGTTGATACTTACTATTCCGAATTGTTTGCAGCTTCACATTGAACCGGAAGTTCAATCAGCGAGAATTTTGTGGTATTTAGCTGACAGGAAATATCACCATAATGCAAATCCACTGCCGTTGCCTTGCTTGTAACACCTGGAAATATAAATTTTTATTGAAAAACGAAACTTATTATTTTATAGCCAAGATACAAGAAATTAATCGTAAGAAAAATATGTGAGAATTTGTCTAGTCAGAATGCATCAGCAGATTACTTTACTATAGAATAATCAGTTTTTGTAATAAATATTTCTTTTAATAGTAACTGTAAAAAATCTTGAGGAATTTACGTAATTCATTAATGAAAAACGTTTTTCTTTGCAAGGCAAAGTGTATAATATGTTAATTCGAAATATTAAGACCTAATAGATCTAAGGCGTTTATTTTTGGATATTCAAATTTAATTAGGAATAGTTTTCATTTATTTTCGCTTTTTTATGGTTATCTGTATTTCTGTTTTCCTTATTAATGTAAAATTTTCTTAAACCAAGTCAGAAGTATTTCAAAGAAAAAAAAAGCTGCCCGCTGCGCGGGCACATTCTCATAGCGCGCTGCGCGCGCGGCTCGCTTCGCTCGCAAGTTGAAGCGCGCCTAGGGCGCGCGTCATTCGAATCTCGCGCTTCGCGCTCGATGATGTATTTACCTCGCGCTACGCGCTCGGTTTTTTTTACA
>WSXT02075302.1:0-12174 GCA_011762715.2 Neuroterus valhalla
TTTTTTTTTTTTTTTTTTTTTTTTTTTTTTTTTTTTTTTTTTTTTTTTTTTTTTTTTTTTTTTTTTTTTTTTTTTGTCAAATAGAGACATTTGAGCGCGTGTTTTCTGAATTTGATCGTTAGATTCTTGTTTTTTTTTTATTCACGAAATCGCGTACTTGAATTTAAGTGTCGAACGTTGAAGAGGAATTTTCATTTCAATTTATTCTGAATTCAATTCCTTAATTTTCAACTTGCCCATTGTTGAATATAATAAATCGGGAAAGTAAAGTACACTCCTAAGTTCGATAATTAGAGAAAATCCTCAACAAAAAAGTAACGGTTCATTGAAACTCAAATCCATAATTTTCTAAAAATACTACATTCAAAAAACCCATGAAACGTAATATTCTCATTAGAAAATACTGATAAAAAATCTTCTACTCTGAACGAAAATGGAAAATATTCTCACTTTTTTCTAGAACCAAATTCAAACTACAAGGCAACTTTTTCATAATACCACAAATAAAATAAAACTTTCGTTATTGTTTCTGGTTGTTTGTAATCATTGAGTAATAAACACATTTGTAAAAATCAGAAATCATTATTTTTTAGTACAAATCCGCTGAAGCGTCAAAAATTGAGTCAAAAGATTAAATAGCTATGGCCACAGTTTAGGAGAATTGTCTACTTTGCAAAGACTCAATTTTAATAAGTGCTCCCTACTCGAATAAACTCTAATTTTCAAATTTTAAACCCCCTTGAGTTCCGAAGAAAATTTTGAGGTCGTGACCAAAGAACTTGGACAAAATTAAAATTCTCCTTATACCAATAAGGTTCATATCTGTGAAATGAAGTTTATTCTCTTTACTCAAATTTTTATTATAAGTGAAATATTTTTTTAAAGTTAAGAATTTAAGTTAGGAAATTAGACGGTATGTAATATTTTTGTCCAAGTTCGATATTTACGTGAAGCACTGATTAAAACTTTAAAGACTTCAGAGGCTGCAAATACTTTTTCTTGTATTTTGTTTTTTGAACCAAGTGGACGTGCCATCAAGTTCAAAGTGTTTCAGCATGATTATACGTACTACGTTTTTAATTAATACACCTCTTTATGTGTATCAACTAAATGCATCATAATCAGTGGAAAGTGCATGTACCTTTAATTAAAAGGTTATACGTAACTAACCGAAAAGTTTTGCATACTGTTCTCTCTAGCGGACCGGGTGAACGTCCACATTCAATAATCTAAAAAAAAATTACGTGGAATTATAATTGCAACTATTTAAATGTTGATGTTCCTTCTTTTATTCTTCTATTGCGATGTTACGAGAAAGCCACTGCGTGTTCACTTGACGTTCTACTCGATCTGCTTGAGCTGTTTGAATAAATTGTTTTTTTTTTCTTATCCAGAATGCTTCCGTTTAGCTGAACCGCTACGTGACGTAAACATTCGTTCAGCTGAACTCGGGAGAAATTTTCACCACTATCCCCCTCCGCATGGGTGTTTCTAGAGGTGACTTCTAATTGGTTGCTACCGTCAGTTGCTTTCTTCTGGGGGTTGAGGGGGCCGCTCGAGTTCAGCTTAACGAGCGTGGAAGCGTTCAGGTGAATGGAAGTTCAGCTAAACGAGAGTTCAGCTAAACGGAAGTCTTCTATATTTTCACTTGAAATGATAAGTCTGAAATGTAAAGCCAATAAGAAAGCGTGTCTCAATTCAAATTTCAACTATGTTTCGTAAAACATCCACATTCCAGAATGTAATATAGAGAGTAATATTCTAGATATATGGAAAAAAAGCCTTGGAAAAACGATTATTTGAACAAATTGAAACTATTTATATAAATACAAGACTTGTGATTTGTGCGAAGACTCTGGTGTTTTCAAGTTTAAAGAACACTTATTTTTTTATACTACATTGTATCGATATTTACAATTTCTCATAAAATGAGGCATGTAACTGTGTCATTTACTGTTATAAGAAATAAAAGATTTGAACATCAAACAGGAAACATGATGCATGTACTTCTTCGAATAATGAAAATTTGAGCATGAAGAAAAATAATTGGTCATTTTTTGTTTGTATATAACAAGATCTATATTTTTTAAATACTGGAGCATATTTTTCTCTTTCTTATATTTACTCTTTACCGTTTCTCAATATTTCATATGCGGGAAAAAGAGTCACTTTTTCTAGTTTTTCAAGTAGTACCATTATTTTTCTCTTTGTACATCATAAAAAACCCCAAACTTACCTACCTGAGTTTCTTACCACGGCTAGCCTCGGTTGCTCTCAACTTAAAGGTTCTGGCACTCCTGATTTTTTTATTTTTGGTATTACGACTATTTAAGGAACAGAAAGAAATGATAGACCAGTTTTTGAAAAATATATTTTTCGACCGACTATTCAGCAATCGTTTAGCACACTTTCGGGAACAAATCAAGTATAAATGAAACAAGAAGAAAAGTAGATTTATTCTTCCTGGTCTTGAATAGTCGTAAGGCATATAAAAAATAAAATAAAAAACGAGAGAGCTAACACTTCTGAGTTGGGCTCAATCGAAGCTAGCCTTGTCAAATTACTTTGCAGGCTGCAAATCAGTGCAATTCTGTGGATAACGAGTCGATTGTCAAAGAATAAGAAATGGAAAACAAAAAAAATTGCAGCAGCAATCGAAATTTGTAGGGGCACTGACTGATGTAGTCCTTGAATTTTCACATTTCAGATACAGCCACCTTACCTTTCCTGATGAGTATTACCCGATGGCAATGTTGTCGAAGCTCGATCTGACGAAGAAAGATGCTAATCCGGAAGTGATGCAGCTGTCGAAGGTCTCGGAAGTCCAATCAGAAAGGAAGGAGAGTCTATGCGAGGAGATGGAGAACGAGAAGGAGAAGACGAAAGGTAGTGAGATCAAGGAGGAGTTCAGCGAAGAAAGCCTTAACGACGAGGACCTCCCCCTAGCCTATCACTGCTCCATTTGCGGTGTGTTATTTGAGTCGCAGAAGCTACTTGACAACCATGACGTGGAGCACAAGGGTAAGCGAAAAAACACTTGCGCCCACTGCGGTCGGGTCTTCCGTACCTATATGAACCTTCGGAAGCATATGAAGAAGCACGTCGGTCGCAAGGGCCGGAAAGGGGCGACCCTGGGTCGACCATCCTTGCAAGTCAAAGAAGAGAAGACGGAAGTCGAATTTCTCTGCAAGACTTGCAACAAGGTCTTCCGACACAAGAGTAACTACCAGAAACACCTCTTGCGCCACACCGTCGGGGACTTGACCTGCAAGCACTGTCCGAAGAAGTTCCGTCTCTTTCGGGACCTGACGAGACATGAGAAGACCCACTTTTACCCCAGCTACATGTGCAAGGAGTGTGACTACGAAACCACCGTCCTGGCAGCTCTCAGTATTCACATGTTGCGGCACACGGACAAGGCCGACCTGCCCTTCAAGTGCAACGATTGCGACAAGCGCTTCCGGAAAGCAATCGACCTTCAGGAACACTACAACATTCATTCCGGCGATAAGCCATTCGTTTGTCAAATTTGTGGAAACGCATTCTACCTCAGACGGCAGCTTTCGGCGCATTGCAGGCGGATGCATCCCGAAATGAAGGCCAACAAAGTGACGAGCACCGCCTGCGACATCTGCGGACGTGTCCTGGCGACCAAGAGGTCTCTATTTAGACACAAAGAGAGCCACAACCCAACAAAGCTTTATCTCTGTGATTACTGTGGAAAGAGTCTTAGCAGCGCGGAACATTTAAAAAAACACAGGAGGATCCATACTGGAGAAAAACCTTATGTTTGTGACATCTGTGGAAAGGGTTTTACGGACTCGGAGAACCTGAGGATGCACAGGCGAGTTCACACCGGTGAAAAACCTTACAAGTGTGATCAGTGTCCCAAAGCCTTCAGTCAAAGATCGACCCTGACGATTCACAGACGTGGTCACACTGGCGAACGACCCTATGTTTGCCAGATATGTCATCGGGGCTTTTCCTGTCAGGGGAATCTTACGGCTCATCAAAAGTCTACCTGTGTTTAACGAGCTGGACTTGTGCTAAAATTGATATTATTTTTCCTAAAGACGTCGGATATTCTGATACGCATTTCGTCCTAAGTATTCCGTTCAAGTTCTTACAAAGTTCTTTATTTAATGGATTGTTCGCAAGTGATTATGTTGATGAGAGACTCTGAAATCGGTGAGAGTGATGTTACACGTAATGATATTGATTTTAAGGTTGATCACTGATTAAGTAGTTAGATAAGGAAGTTCCGTTATCTAGGATTACATCGTTAATGCTCGTGTATTTGATGCAAGACCTTCAAATAAATAGATTTTATATATTTGATGGTTTCGTTGTCTGCATTAATGATCTCTTATTTTGCTATTGGGATCGGAATTTGAGGTGGCGCTGCATCCGATTGACGTAACTAGGTAATTAGGCTGGAGCGCCACCTATATTTGCGATTCCAACAGATATATTTTTTTAATTCCATCACAATCAAGATACAGTTCATGCCGAGGTGATTTTAGTTTTAGTTCTTTCTTAAGATTGGAAATTGATGTTCCTTCCATTAGTTCCATTGGGTATCCTCTTCAGCCTCTATTCTAAGTTTTAGATTTTTCGAGGCAACGTTTCAAAGGAAAATAGTAGACGAGAGGAAAAAACACATCTGGAATAGATTAAATCAGATAATTGATAATTAATTTGTGAAATCAACGAAGAAATCAAATATACTTCGAAGTGGAAAATCACGCTATCGAAAGACTCTTCACAAGATTAAAGAAGTCATGTGAAGGGCGTTGGAACCAAGCCCTAACCTCAAAATAGAATTTCCTTATTTTTCTCTATGTATACTAGAATTGCATCTTTGTTGAATGCCTACGGCCTACTGAAAACTTACGAAGATGTTATCCTATTATTCATAGTGTTGAATGAGGCAATGGAATTTTATGGTGAGGGCCTGGTTTTAATTCTCTCAAGGATGTTTACTTACATACATACATACATACATACAATAGTTATTTAGAGTTTGACATGAAAAGAAAGCAAAAACAAAATTCTAAATAACTATCATTAAAAGAAAGGAAACCTAATTCAATTTTCAGCTCAAAATTACTAGTGAACATCCTTTAACGTAGATAAAGTTTTTTAGCACCTGATTTAGTTATGATGTGCCGTAAAAAATTCCTGTCAAATAATTTTCGAAGTGCAAGCACTCTAATTCTGGAAATGTCATTCTATGAAAAAGTGCTACTTTTACTCGATAAATTTTTTTACCAGCAGTTTTCACCGCCCGAAATCCACCTTAAGGAATTGACTGTTGAGTAAATCTAATTTTAAAAACGATTGTAGCAGCTTACCGTTTATCTTAAGTTTGTTATTCGTTTCGTAGTAAGAAAGAACAGTTTAACGAAATTTGTAAAAAAAATTGATATGAGAAGAGATACTTAGAAGCCCTCTTCCAAATATTTTTTAGGCAGGTATTTCCTAGAATTGTAAGCGACAGTTCAAGAAACGAACCCTTTGTATAGTGTCGTCTGAGTAATGTTTGTAAAAGGTCTTTAAAACATAAATTCAGTATATAATCTTAATTTATTGAAGAAAAATCTAAAAACATCAGGGAATATTTTGCTGATGTATTATACATTAATTTTTCACTGCCATCCTGACGAAATGATTATTCCGACGTTTTCTAGTACTTTTTGTTGAAGTAAATTTAATTTTAAAAAGTTGTAGAAATGAGAATGTTGTTATATATTTTGGATGAAAATATGAACATTACTTTTGATAGATGCGATCAAAATAAGAATTTGGAATATATTTCGCAGATTTTACGAAGAGTTTTTATTCTGAATGTTTTCCGATTCAAAACATCACATTTTTCAAATTTTTTCTCCTCTAATGTTATTTGAATCTTATTAATGATTGCATGTGATTCCTTTAATTTTAACATCGAAAAATGTAGAATTTATTTTTAATTCTAGTTTAAGTCAAGCCATGTTTAATTAGGAATGATGAACATTGAGTAATTAAATACGAATATTTACAACAAAGTCGCAATGCAAAGAATATTTCTTACCTTTATTTAGAATACTTTCCTAAATTTTGGATCATCTGATATTTCAAAGAGCAGTTTCCCACATTAATTCACTGCCTTTTTATTTCAGGTAACTTTATTTTTATAAGGATACTGTCATCAAGTTAACAAAAAGGAAAATTGATTTTAAATGATCTCTGCATCCTACGAAGACAAAATTTGTTCAACTTTCTCTATAAATCTGACATTCACCCTCGTGAAGAGCATTCTCTCAACTATCTCTCTACTTTAAATTCTTGAAAATCGTTTCAAATTTACTCAAGTCGATAACCACAGCGATTTAAAATCATTTTCGACCTGCTTCCAATTTCTTCTACCGACAAGTCCCTCGACTTCTACAAAGCTACTTCTGCTTCCCTTAGTTCAATCGCTGTGAGACAAGTCTGCCTTAAGATTAAATTTCATTCACTGACTATAGTCTGTCCGTGTTTCAGAAGAAGGACGACAAACGCATCGAAGGTGAGAAGAAAACCACGGAGAGAAATAAAAAAGACAGTTCCAGTGATATCGTTGTACAGAAAAACCTGTAACACCTCTAATTCAGAGAGCAAGACGGACACGAAACTCGAGCCGGAACTCAATACAGAAAAGAAAAAAGAAGCTTCTGGAAATATTGAACCCGATGTGGATCAAGTTCTCCACACACTCCGAGACACTTGTCCATTCTGCGATAAGCGTTTTAAGGATGAGAAGAGAGTCGAGAGGCATGTGAGGGCAGTTCACAAAAGGCCTTACAGATGTGACATGTGCAGAAGGTCCTACTTCACCGAAAGAGTACTTGAGGAACATAGAAAAACTCACAGTAGTGACTTCTTCTTCGAATGTTCCATTTGCCATCTAAAGTACAAACGAGAGGAAGGACTGAAACAGCACCACATCCGGGTTCATAGCAGCGTGGATGCCAAATTCATGTGCGACCATTGTGGCAAGAGATACAAACTCAAACTCGATCTTTTGCTTCACATTGGAAGAGCACACATGTGCAACATACAGATTTGCCGTTTTTGTGGAAAAGCAGTCAAGGACGTCAAGGGTCATGAGTGGAGACACCAGAAGCGAAACCGAAAGTCCGTCGACTTTCCTTGCCATCTCTGCTTCAAGAAATTCCGTAGCAAGACGAAACTTGATAATCATCTTCTGATGCATCGAGAACGCTACACTTGTCAGGAATGTGGACTTCAACTCCCGGGACCGAGTCAATTAATGAACCACAAGTTGAAACACAAGCCGGGAATGACCTGCACTGTTTGCGAGAAGGTCTTCATTTCCAGAAGTAATTTTTACCAGCATGTTCTGACTCACGCTGGCATCAGGCCCTACAAGTGTGATGTCTGCAATGAGGATTTCACGCAGCGTTCAAGTCTCCTCAGGCACAGGAAAAATCATCCTGGTCCCCTTCCTCCTTTGGTTGCACCTACACCAATCGCTGATCTCGCCAGAAACGTTTTACAGAAACTTTAGTGTTCAGTCCTTTCATTAGGGACTCAGCTATTCTTCCTGAAGAATTCTTTTCAAGATTCGCCATATTTATTAGAAATCAGAGAGACTTCTCTGTTGGAAAATTTAGCTTGGAATCGACAATCTAGGAGGTGCTGCATTCGTTTGACCTGGTTACGTCCACTTTTTTATTTTCCCATCCTTCTCCAATCGTGTAGATTAAAACTGGACGTCAATAACAAATTTGAAGGCATATCCAGCTCAATCAACTACAGTGCCGCTTAGATTTCCAATTCCAATTGTATCCAGGTAACCGAAGCATCTGTTAGTGTCAATTCGCCTTAGCGGACTGGGTGCCTGTAAAGTGACCACCTAATGGCATTTCCGTAGTTTCACAATAAAAATAATGAAACTAAGGACGAAAAGGTCCGCTAGGGTAATAAGCAAGACTTGAAGGCTGATAAAAAAGTATAAAAATGTATTACAACACTGGAACGAATGATTGAAACACTCACTCCGAAAACTTTTCCAAATACAGAAGACTTCCGTTTAGCTAAACCGCCACGCGACGTAAACATTCGTTTATCTGAACTCGGGAGAAATTCCCACCACTGTCTCCCTCCGCATGGGTCTTTCTAGAGGTGACTTCTAATTGGTTGCTACCGTCAGTTGCCATGTCAACTTGAGAGTAGTGGAGGTAGAGGGGGCCGCTCAAGTTCAGCTAAACGAGCGTGGAAATGTTCAGGCAAATGGAAGTTCAGCTGAACGAGAGTTCAGCTAAACGGAAGTCTTCTGTATCTTCATTCGCTTATTTTGTTTTGTTTCATCACATATCACAATTTATGTTCGGAAAAAAATGGAACAGAAATGGAAGCCTCAGATTTATCCCTGTTGACGATTTGAAAGAAGTAAAATTCCTCAAGATATTTGTAATCTTGTTAAGTCTTCAAGGCGTTAGAACCAGGCCATTGTATAAGTGTAATGTGGTGAAATTTTGAGGTTAGGGCCTCATATCATCGCCCTTAAATAAACTTTTTATAATATCAGTTGCCAAGACATTTCGAAAACAGAAACAGAAAAGGAATCTTGGTCCAGAATTATCCCCGTTGATGATTTGAGGAAGTAAAGTTTCTTGAGAATTTAGTAATTCTTGATTCTCAAAGGAATTAAAATTATATTAAGCATACAGTCAGCTCAGGCGGGCAGCTTGTACGGAAAAAAATTTCTATCTATAGATCGTCAATTCGTACTAAATTTGTTACGTACTCAGAGTGATTTTTATATTTCAGTAGAACTTCTTACGTCTTTAAATTTTGTAATCTAAGCTTCAAAATAACTCGTGATTATTACTTGTGTTAATCATGGAAAGCGATTTGTACATCGAAAATTTCTAAAGTAGAACAGATTTGCGTCTTTGTCAACTGAAGGATGTTCCAGAATTGTTTTATAGACTGTAAATACAATTGCGAAAGATAGCTGCAATAAATGAACATTGTTTTGATAAAGAAGGTTTCTGCATTTTTTCGTTAAGATAGATTTTTATTTTTTGCAGCATTTTTCAACTATTCAGCTATTCTTGTTACTAGATTATTCATAATTGGATCTGAAGATACAAAAGATTCCAATTACTGTTATTAGAAAAACCTTCATTTACTTAATTTGAATTTTCGATGAAAATAAAAAAATGTGAGTAACCTAATTAATGACATTGATTTCAAATTGAACCCAATAAAAATAAAAATTATATTTTTCAGGTACCTGGAAGATTCTTTACTCATAGGGAAGACATAATATATTTTCAAAATTAAAAGGCAGAAGATGAGACAACAGGGATTTTCTCAAAAATTTTATGAAGAAATAGACTATTTTTTTAATGGAAGAAAACTGAAGTTCACTTACCCAAACTGCTGTCCAATTTGTAAGATTCTAATAAATAAATTGATCTGCATTTGAACAAACTGACAACAGAGTTTATCCTTTACAAAAAAGTCAACAAAGCATGTACAAAAATCTTTCTCATTCGCAACTGATTCAAGTTTCATGAATGATTCGGAAGTCACATGGAAATTACCTAGAATGAAGATTATATCAATAATTAGGACACATTTGATACAATATTCAAAATTTTGTGTATTGAAAGTTTATTAAACTGGCCTTCAAATTGTATTTTTTTATGTAGAACCTAAATTCCACAGTATGCGAATTAGGACATTTTTATAATTTGAAATAAAATTAAATATATGAATCCTGACAAATTAGTTTGTGACTCTTTACATGTGAATACCAAATTTTCAACTCTTCAAATCTAAGGTTAAATTAATCATAATATAATAATAATTACTGTGATAATTGCGTATTTTATTTTAATAAACATTGCGCCGAATAAAGTTGGAATTGGAAAAGCTAAATCAAATTTTGGGATATCAGTCTCAATACTAATGTCATAAATTACACTAACTAAATTCTTATTTTTCTAGGAATCAGCCAACTAGCCTAATCAAGATAGAGTATCACATTGAGGAGTCGTATGTCTGCGAAACAAGTGTAACTCCAGAAGGTGGTGAATCTCCAAAAAAAATGGTCCTTACTACATTGAAAGAAGAATACCTCCAACCCTGGATCATAACACGTCGATCTGAAAATCAAGAGCTTCAGAATTTCGATTACTACAATGAAGAAATCAGATTGCAGAAAAATAAATTCAACTATAGTGACCAATTTCTTTCTTCTAAATTTGGAACAAAAAAGGCTCCTCCACTTTTTCTACAGTATGATTGCTACTTTTGTGATATCATGTTCAATAGCAACTCGGATTTCGAATATCATCTTTCCTCCTGTAAAACTAAACAATCTTCGAAAACATCTAAATCGGAAAGAAAAAAGATCGAGAACCTTCAATGCGATTTATGCAAAAAATTCTTCAACACAAAATGTGGATTACGGAATCATGCAGTTCTTTCTCATGAAAATATCTCGTGTAACCTCCAATGTCACAAATGTGGGAATCGTTTCAAATTGACCTGTGACTTTTTGGGACACATGAAAGAATGCGAAGAAAATTGCAGAATAATGTGCATGAAACCAAAACATAAAATTGTCAGCAAATCAAAAATTAGAATAAGATGTGATATCTGCAAGAAAAGTTTCGTGAATCGAGATCGTCTCTCGAAGCATGTTCAAAAACATATCATTTCAGAAAGAACATTAAAACTTCGTGAACTTGGTCATAAGATTTATGCTTTTTCGTGTAAGGACTGTAAAGCTTTATTTTCAACAAAGTTTTCATTGATGAATCATATTTCGAAGAATCACAAAGATCTGATAGTTAAAACTAAATGTCCTAAATGCTCAAAAAAATGTAAGTCAAAACGCGGACTATCCATACACATGATAAAAATGCATCGTTAGAGATCAGCGATAAATAGGTAAATTAAGCTCTTATACTTATAGCAAATTTGTTTTATCTGTTTATATCTTTTTTTAGTGTTTTCTAATTATAAAACACTAGAATAGGTTACTTTCGTTATCGCTCTAATGAATTATTTTTAAAGCAAAAAAAGACTTCGATAACAATATTTTTAACTTCGGCACACAGAACGTTGTACAAACAGAGATTTCGACTTATTTGAGTCTATGCTCAAACTGTACATTCTTTTTCGTTCCAAAATTTGTTCATGCTAGCCTTAAAATTAATGAAGGTTGATTTTGACGTTCAAATTTAGGTACTGAGTACTGGATTATATCACTGATTGTTAGAGAAATAAAAACATTCAACTTCTTTCTAATGTATTCAATTTCCTAAAATTACTATTTCGAATACCTACTCATGAAACTCTGGATTAAATTTTTTTTATTTGAAGAAATATTAAATAGCGGGTTCGAACGCCTAATGACAGGCTTTTCTTGTTTATTAGAGTTGCGATAAGTTTTCTTGAAGTACTTAGCCGCTTTATTCTTGATATTCTCCCATTCCAGTAATTTATTTTTCTCTTTTTTTTTGTCCACTTCAATTCGAGCGTCAAAATTGAACTCCTTAGATTTCAGCGCTACGGCGGATGAATTTCGTAACCGAAGAAACATACAGTTTGGACATAGATTCCAGTAAGTCAAAATCTGTGATCATACAATAATCTTTTAGCTGACGCGACGCTTAATTTAAAAACGCTTACAGTAAATTTAAGTCAACTAGTGTTAAATTGATTTTTTATTTACTAAAACTAGTAAATTACGTTATTTTATTATGTATTTTTGGAATTTTCTGCAAATTATATTTTTAAAGTTTTATTCCCTTGTGTTTCTTCCAAAAACCACTGTAAAGGCATGTGAATAATAAAACAAAATTAATTTTCTTCCATAAATTTTTTCAAATCTCTTACTATTCTTCTATAAAGCATTTTTAATTTTAAAAAAATGCTACTTAACATATTTTGTTCTGTTTAGAATTAGAAGGAAGTACTCATCAAATCATCCATGCAAAAAATGGATAAATTTATATTACGAACTGTCGGAAATACTTATCCAACTATTGAACTATTGAATATAACTATTGAAACGTACTTGTCAAACTCCTTTTTTTATTATTTATCAGCATTTGGAACTCGAAAGTTCATTGCCTCATCTACCCGAGACCGCCACGCGTCCCTATC
>WSXT02075313.1:0-12174 GCA_011762715.2 Neuroterus valhalla
GAGCAACTGTCATTCAAAGAATGGCACCAGCTCCCAGTCGAACAACGGTTAAATACACCTATGGCCACGTCTCACGATCGTGAGGTGAGTGACCACATGCATGACAAAATCACAATGACGGGCCGGCGAAACCCTCTTGCGTCTCAAGGACACGAAGCGACCCAAGTATGATTGCTCTTTGCATCCATCCGGCAAGTGCCACGGCATATTTTTGACATACGGGGATGGCTTTGAGGTTGCTAACCAGTGAAGGCGTCGCACCTCCAAGAGCACCCATGATAAGAACAATTAATTTAACCGAATATCCTTGATGTTCCCGTTGTAGGTGTTCTCTGAGATCTTTGTATCTCTCCTTTTTCTCGGTTTCCTTGTCTTTGATGTTGTAGTCGGCACTCCTCGTTTTCAACAATAGACTCTATCCCTCTTGGAGCGTTCAGCAGGGCAGGGTCGCGGCTAACGCGATAAGAGCGGAAAATATTTTGGTAAAGCACTCTGAAGGCAGCATTATGTCTGTACAAATAAGTTCTTTTTGCGTGAATAGAGAGATTCGATAGTGTATGCCATAGGTTCTCAGGGAGTTTAAGGCACGTCCTGCACCTATCGCTGGAAACATCTTGACGTAATATGCTTCTACGGTATGCTAAGGTGGAAATCATATCGTCCTGACACACGAAAATAAAACTCTTGGTTCCTGAATTGAGACCAGATGATTTGAGGGAAGCAAACGCTGGTTCATGGGACAAGGATTAATCTTTCACAATTTTTTTAAAAGATTCCGTGGATCACCTTGTCTTCATGTTGTTTAAGGAAGTTTTCGGCTTCCACTTTCTGCACCCGTGCTTTTAGAAGTGAGGCATCTTGATGGAGTAATGAACTATCCTCACTTCCGATGTTGAGGTTCAGGCCAAAGGTTTTAGCTGCCTGCTCCGCGGCTTCGTAAAGGAACGCTCCTTCCCCACTCCTTTCCTGACTCATGACCATTGCCAGAAGAGGATCTCTACCATTCAAGATTGAGAAGATCGCATCCGCCTTCAAAGCGCGTGATGTATAAGCGCGTAACAGACAAGTTGATTTGCAGGCTTTTCTTCATATGCATTATCTTGCGCATAGTAATGTCAAGGGCCTCGAGCTCGTTCTTCGTCCATGGAACCACCCTAAACGAATACAGTATAACTGGGACGGCAAGCATGTTAGTCGCAGATATCTTGTTCTACGACGACAGCTTGGACGACCATATCCGTCGTAGCAGGTGTTTGTATCTGCTTCGGACAACCTCCTTCACTGATGTATCCTGAATGCGGCTCTCAGGCACACCCAGGTATTTGTTGGTCTCTCCAGCGCTAAGGTTTCTGAAAGAACTTCGGATAACAAGCTCAGGGTCCTAACCTATACCTGCTATCCGTCCACATTTCAGATCAATCTTGGCACACCTATCCAATCCAAAGTCCATACCGATTTAACGTGTGTACCTGCTGAAGATACTTAGAGCATCTTCGAGATGTTCTTTTCCAGAAGCATAGGTCTTCAAGTTATCCATATTAAATATATGAGTGACATTATGCTCACAAACATCAGTCTCGCCACAGAGGTATCCATGAGAATCACACATTTCGAGGGATAGAGGCTATAGTGTGATGCAGAATAGGAGAGGGCTCATGGCCTCACCCTGAAAGGCACTTCTCTGGAAAGTAACAGTGTTGGTAGTCACACGATGTTTTCCGGAAGTTATAATAAATCTGATCTTCCAAAGAGGTATATTCTCTCATTGCATCCTACTATATCTGAATGAATCTTCAAGCTTTTCAACAGACAGATGATAAGTCTATGAGAAGTTGAATCATAAGCTTTCTGGTAATGAATCCAGGCCATCGACAGATTGCGTTTGTGGTTTGCAGCGTCTTTGCAGACACTCCTGTCGATCAGCAGGTTTTCCTGACAGCCTGCTGCGCCTTTTTTTGATCCTCATTGTTCGTAATCATTCCATACAGGTCCAATTATCCGAACAATCCTGTCATTCAAAATAGGTGTATTATACACCGTGTTCGGGCAAGTTATTGGCCTGTAGATTCTTGGGTTGAAAAAGTGGCCTTTCTTCGGTAGGAGTACATTCCGTCCTAATACCAGCCACTGCGGAATATGGATCCTTGACTTTAAATATGGGGTAAAGATGCGAGCCATAAGTTGGTGTGTAGAAGCGAAGTTGTCCCATCAAAGTTGTTCATACAATCTAGACCAGCAGCCGAGAAGTTCTTTGTGCCCCTTATACTTTCTTAACCCTCTCAGCAGTGATTGGCGGGCATTCCCTATTGGATATTATGAGGTTATTGCACAGCTCCTTCAAATGTATGATGTTCTCAATCAGTGCCTTCATTCAATCAATGTTTTACTTCGTAAATCTTCCTCTAAAATGGCTCGACTTCTTCGGACTCCGGTGGATTTTTGACAAAAACAGGAAAATCGCTAAAGAAGCGCGATCGTTCAGCGAGAAACTTTTGATTCTCCCTGACCCATACCTCTCTCTTTTCAATTCTCCTCCTTGCGTAAGATAGTATTCGTATTTTGTCAACAATATGCTGCTTTATGGTCAGCAGCTTTGACATTCTCAATATGTGCTGATGAATCCTTATTTCATGAGCGAACTTTCGGACCTTTGCCGTAAAAGGCTTACCAGATTTTACGTAGTCAATCACACAGTGCATCGGGACGCGTTTTGTCTTGCCCAGCTGATCTTCTTGTTTATTTGATGCAAGCGCTTTTTGGTTTCTGCATCAATCGTTGATTTGAACCTTCGTTCTGAATCAACCAAAGCTCTCTCCGCATCATAAACTGAACAAGTGATGGTCCAGAGGTCGGAATCCTCTGAGAGATCTTCACGAAGAGTAGCATCCATTTCAGCCAGATCATGAAGCTCGGGAGGAACCTGAATGTTAATGTTCCTCCTTGTCCTCAAATCGCCATCGTCTCTCAAGGGAAGCCTTGATTCAGCAGTTAGTCTCGATGTCGCTTCCTGATTTTCTTCTCCGGCTTGTTCTTACAGCGGTTGAGGAACCGTTCCGCGTACATTCCTTATTCGTGCGAGATTAACGGCACGGTTCCTTAACACTTGCTGTGAAAGGTGCGAGAGCTCTGCGTGTTCTATCATTTTGAACCACATTCATAACTGGATTTGAGTATTGGGTTACCTCCCATGAGTATCTAGGGAAGGGTTTTTCCACCCTCGCAGAGCTTCGCATATGAAAACAAGGATGCATACTTCAGAAGGTCGCCCGACATCCTGGAGACACCGTAAAGGACACCACACCCAGGTGCCATTCAGCTTTCAGCACGGTTGTTTACGCCTTAGCTTGGGAGTTTTCAATTCGGGATCATCCCTGGACAATTGTCCGCGACTGCTTATTAGTTTTCGTATCCGTATTCAGCAGAAATTCTCGGCACAGGGACCCTTTATCCGCAGCCTGAAGCCGCGTTTGGTGGCTTTGCATTGGCCTACCAGGTCGATGCCAAAGGAATCGAACCGAACCGAATGTTGAAAATTATAATTAAATATTAATTCAATTATAATTAAATCATAATTATATTCTGATGAAATCATAGTTGAATTCTAATTAAATTATGATTAAATTATAAATAAATTATACGATCTGGGTAGAATTCTTAGTTCATAAACTGTATGTTGTATTTCAACATACAAATATATGTTCCTCTTCTTCCTATGGTAAAAAAATGTTTTTAATATTTCCAACAACCCAAATTTATCATTTTTGATTAAAACCATTTTACCTGGAAATTATGGAAGAAATCAGATTAAATTCTTCACCATGACTTACTGCAATTTTTCATGACCTAATTATTTTTGTTTTCAAAGATAACTCACAGAAACGTTCTTTAAACTGAAGAAAAAAATATTCATCGACAAATCACTTAAGAAATTACGCACAATACAAGCCTATAGAAGTCCAAAAACTATTATTATTTAGTAATTTCAAAGAGTAAAGAGGGAGGTGATAAAGAATGCAATGTCTTCATTGAAAGTTGAATCCTTGAGAAAATGAATTTTCATCAAAGTTATTCAACTTATAACCTTTTTTTCGAGAAGTAGGAAAATCGATAGAAAATATTCTTCTCTATCTCATACAGCACATCCAGACTTTTAAAAAAAATATTTTGAGACTTTTTAGAAAAAGTCTGGATGTTGAATAAATTTGTCTACTTTTTGAAAAATTGTATTATTATTCCCAGATGTAAAAGAGTTTGGACTCCGACATCTATCCGTATTCTTTTATGACTTATAACCCAAAAGTCAATTTTCATAAAAAATAAAATGAATTCTCTACCAAGAAGATAAATGTTGTCTCGAAAAAGACGAGTTTTCAAGAAAATACATCAGTTTTCAAAATTATTCATTTTTCAATAAAAGAGTGAATTTTCGAACAAAAATATGAATTTGTACGAAAATGTGATATTTTCAACCTAAATATATGATTTCCTTAATAACAAAGGTTATTTTCTACCAAATAGTTTGATATTTTGTTGCCTTGCTTCTTTTGGGAGGTTATACATATACTCTGAGCGAGCCGACCTACCTGCGAAAAACGGGAACGTCATGAAAAATGCGACAAATTAAAATTCAATATCTTCTTTTATAATTTACAAAATGGATTTTTTGGGCTCCAATCAAAATTAATTTCCATGTGTAAATTCAAACTTATTTTAGAGAAAAATATTCAACATCTTCTTTTTTAACTGATTGTAATATAATAGATTTTTTGGGTTCCCCATTAACTAAGTGAAAGGAGATGTTTCAATAAAAGAGTTAAATTTTCAGACCGAAAGGTGAATCTTGAGAAAAGAACATTAATGTTGTCCCAAAAAAATACAAGTTTTAAAGAAAATTCATCAATTTCCAACCAACTTATTGTATTTTCAAGCCAATGAGATGATTCATCTGAATAATATCTGAGTTTTCAACCCAAATATATAATTTTTCAACAAAAGAGTTAGTTTTCGAACATAAATATGAATTTTGTATGAAAATGTGAAAGTCTAATCTCGAAAAAGTGTTTTTTCAACAAGAAATGTTATTTTCTGACAAATAGTGTAATATTAAAAAAAAACTTTATTTTTCGAAATTTGAATTCTAGGAGTAAGAAAAATACAAAAAAAATGGAACATCTTTTTTTATGACCTGCAAAATAGATTTTTTGAGCTCCAATTACAATAGATGTTTATGTGTATATTTCAAGTTATTTCAGAAAAAAATATTCATCTTTCTTATAATATCAATGTTCCAGCACTTATAATATTCATGAAATCTTAAAAATTGAAAAATTAAAAATATTCCAATGATACAGTTATCGTATAAACATTTAGATAAAACATTTTAAAAAATATCCGACGTTGAAGTTATAAAATGGAATATGACTTAGGGCAACCGAAATTTTTAACCCAGCACTGGTCGTTTCTCACAAGCGCTCAGTGGTTCAAAATCCCCAAAAGCTGGCCAAAAATCAGAATCTCGATATTTTACTTCGTTCGAGTACCCGTATAATGTTTTTGGGGTCGCTCATTTCGAAAATGAATTAAAAATCAGAAATTCGAAATGGCGGAACGAAAATGGCAGACATTTTTCCGAAATTTTCCATGCGTTTACTTGAAAATGAGTATTAAGGGGTTTCTGGTGTTGCTAATTTCGAAAATTGTGTCAAAAATCCAAGATTCAGAATGTCGGATCCAGAATGGTGGAAATTTCTCTAAAATTTGCTATGCCATTACTTGAAAATGGGTTTTGAGGGGTTTTTGGGGTCGCTGATTTTATAAATAAATTCAAGAATCCAAAATTCAAAATGGTGGACCCGAAATTACGGACCGAAAATGGCGGACATTCTTCTGAGAAATGACTTTTTTCGAAATCGGGCAGCTCAGGGCAACGAGTGAAAACAGTTTCGAAAAGTAGAAACTTTTCAGCAAAAGAAACAACATATCTCGACACAGGCACTCGAAGGAAAAAGAAAAATTCTCTACGTGAACTTATAAATCGGGTCCAAAAAAGATAAACTTTTCCCTTTCAATACATCGCACGCATCGTAAAGATGTTTGTGAATTATATATCTTTCATTATCTATTCCTAATGTAATATTCTGCGTTCGGAAATTGCATTGATAATTTGCTTTAGAATCCTTCATGTTTTCCAAGACTGTCTTGTAAATTATATCCGCTGCCTCTTAACTTTTTCCCAGACTGCTTAGTCATATTATGATCTCCAAATTGTTCATGCTCTATCAAAATTTTCTCGACAGTCTGAGACTTTATGCGGTTCTTTCTTGCACTGAGTATTGAAATATCTTGTAAACATCTAGAGAAGGATTTTTTCAATTTTTAGAACATTTCGGTACCCGTTAAAAATTCCCAGACTGAGTTCTACATTTTCTATAGGACAAATTTTTCCATGTATGCCTGCACAGTTTACTTAACGTGAATATTTCCTTACACATACACATAATTAACAAATAGTAAGTGTGATTGATGTAAAAATTATGGGAGTGGTCTTGTTATGCAAAAAATGAAAATCAGTAACGATAAAATGAAAAATGAGTGATCTTCAATTTCATTTCCATCGATCTCCATTTTTTTATAAGATGAGATTGCCGCCAGCATTTTTGACTTAATCCTTTGTTACCCTTCGTTTTTTTACTTTCACAAAAGATTGTCTTTTTTCCGTACTTTTTCTACAAAATATCGTGTAAGGGACGTGCAAGAAGCTCTCTTATTCATGTCATAGTCAGCTTATTTCACTTGATGCACAATATACTATTTACGACTTCTACATTTTGATTATTCGTAAATAGGATGCTCGAAACTTTTTTTCATTCAATTTTGCATTCCTCTGTTGCCAAAGCGAACATTTAATAAGTAAAAGGTTTCCTTTTGTGAAATCCAGATGAAATCAATCAGTCATCATTCAATTTCCACTTTGATATCAAGCTCTATTCAGTTAATGTATAAAATCTTATTCGATTTTCGAAAAACAATAGTTCAGAATTCAATGTTCCATAATTGTTCATCATCTCAACAAGATACAATAACATGGTATAAAAATTAACGACCGAACGTTAAAATCCATTCTAGAATGTCAAACAAGATGTGACATACCTGGTGGAGATTTAGGAAGGGACGTCATGCGTCTACGAAGCATGCTTGATGCATTTCCAAGATATTCAAGGAGCATCATCGCTGGACCGGACGTGGTTTCATATACAACCAATCTGCACCAAAAATTTCTCCTCGACTATTTTAATGCTGCTGGATCTGCACTTTCAGCAATAACTTGGCATCCGTGAGTTCAATTTATGATCCTTCAACCCTACAAATCATTTTTTTTCTGCTTTTTACGAATTAGGATATAGATTGAGGAATAATGAACACCCTCAATTCTACTGCAAAAGCTATCGTACTTGATTTATTGGTATTTATGATGAACGTGCCTCCATAGAAACAATCAATCAAACGATATTGTACAGAGTAAATGGGAATAGGAACCGTAAAAGTTAGATGGGTTCGAAACTTTTAGAAAAATAGCTGTGAATCCCATCCTGGTTGGTTCATTTTTTTTTTGTATTTATTTGTTTGTATCTTATTATATGGTGCTCATTTCACGAGCACTTTGCTTCCTGTTAGCAAATGTGTTTACTTTATTATAGAGAAAGCTTTGCAAAATTTTTTAATTTTTTATGATCGCCAATCATTCCTTCTCGAACTAGAAAATTCGGTATGTTCTTGCCTCAACTTCGAGTTATGTGTCCGATGAAAATTTTACTACCAAAATCGATTTTTCTGAAAACATAAATTATCATTTTCCTACCTTCCTCATTATTGGAATATAGAATATAGGTCAACTGATTTGTCTCGAACCAAGGAATTTTTTATGTATTTGCGTCAACTTTGAATTAGGTGTATGATAAAAATTTGACCATAAAGAACTCAATTTTTCAAATACGATAAATGACCATAACTTCATTAATTTCCAATAAAACTTATAATATGTAAATTTATGCGTCTCGAACTGAGGAATCTGTAATATAATTTCATGAACTGAGATATAAAACACCCATTTTTGAAACTTCGGGAGCCTAAAAAAAACTCGCAAAATCTGAAATAGTGAATTTAACTATTTCATAGTGAATTCTCACTATTTCAATTCAAAAAAGTGGGTACCTCTGAAATAGTGAAATCCACTGTTTCAATTAGTAGCTTTACAGTTTCACTAATTCAATTGGAAGATTTCACTAATGCGGAAAGTGGTCACTACAAATTCAAATAGTGAATTTCGCTAATTCGATTTGGCGGATTTAACTGATTAGAATAGTGGATTTCGCTAATTTAAACAGTGGATTAGCTACAGTCACAGGTCTTGATAAGGATAATCAATGCAATATTATTTCAACCAATCGTATTTGTCAAGTGCAACTCATTCCGAATCTTTCTCGCAATCTTTTCGTTATTCGTCACTTAAAATAAACCACTCCACATCACAACGAGTCTATTTGTCTTATTAATACAAAGAAATAAATTAATCAAATAATATTTTCGACGGACAGTGCACTCTACACTCCTGCCAACGCGATGCATTGGCTGCCGTTCGCGCGTTTATTTAAAATGTTGAAGAATAAAAATTCAAAATCTATTATAAATAAATGAAATAATTTTATTTTAATGTGTTTGAGTTGTACGTGGATGGTTTTTAATATATTCTGAGCATTAGGTTAAAAATAGAACGAGTATTCAGTAAATTAAAAATATCATGTTATTTAACTACAGGTACTATATTTTGAAATATTCAACATTTATTCATCGATAAATTGTAAATCAAATAATAAATTTCCTCAAGTTAAAAAATTGCTGAAATATAAGGATCCCGCATAATAAAACTCCTGACAGGAAATCGTCGAATTATGGAATATTTAAAGCAGCAAATTTCCAAATAATAAAATACCCGAAAGGAGACCATTAAAAGTTTTCTTTCATTTAATATCATTCATTTATTAAAAATAAAAGGTCGATTCTCTCTAATATTCAATAAAGATATTTTCACATAATTATGCACGACTAAAACAAACGATTCATTTCTGCATTTTGTCTGATCGAAAATAAGGAATTGAGGTTAATTTTTCCTCCATTTCAGTTTCACTATTTGAATTAGTCATTTTTGACTAATTGAGTGCTATCGAAAATTGCACTATGACAATAGTAAATTTCACTTATTGAAATGGTGCAAGAAAGCGATTTCACTATTTCAATAGTGAAATAGCTTTCACTAATTCAAATAGTGAAATTTTCAATATTTCAGTTTTAGAGAGAAGGTAATAAATATTTTCGTCAATCCTACAATGAGTTTTGAGATATTAGTGGTTATACTGCTCACAAAAAACTGGGACATCCACACATCAACACATACACACACACCCACATCTGCACTATTGTTTAGAAGATTGTTATAGATATCTTGTAGATAAGGAACGTTCAATTAAAGCAATTAAAATTTTTTCGAATTTGTGCTATTGCAGAACTTTCTCTGTATAAAAGCAAAATATCTTCAAATCAATCTTGTATAGTATCATTATTGAGTGAATACAAGAAAATGAAATTAGATCTCAAGAGGTATATTCAGAAACATTATTTCATAATTGTGTTCATAATTCATAATCAGTCGCAAAATTATTTCTCATTGACTCATAGTTGGGAGTTATAGAACTTCATGTATGACCCGTGAATGATTCATAAATGCCGAAGTTGTGCATAATCATAAGATTCCCGGCGTGAAATTTTAGTTTATTTGTCATCTCCCGCGCAAACATGTATTTTGCTGTGATAGTGCATTGGCGTCGCCACCAAAATTCAGAGTTCGTTCATTCAATGCCCTTAAGTAACATAACTGTTGAATTAACGAAATAGATAAGAATTTAATCTATTGTTCTGACTTTTTACTATTTTTTTCCTTAATTTCATTACTAATTTCTAAATTTTTTAATTTTTGCGGGACTTCAAATTGTCTCATTGGAACAGAAATCTGCCCGAATTATGAATTACTGGAATTTGGAATATTTCAATTTTGTTGCGTCCAAAAAACTCTCAAAGTCTCAAATTAGGAAATAATTTCGTTTCAAATCGCATAATTCAAGAACAGAATTTTGGAATCTTACATTTTGAATATTTTCATGTCGGAATTGCGGACCTTTGAAGTTTGTTAGTCATGCATTGTTAGTCATACAATTTCGGAATTATCAAACTTTCAATCGGAAAAATCAAATTCAATTCCTATCATTTTAATTTTCTATTCCACGACAATATAATGATTGCCTAATCGAAAATGTAGTGGTAATCCAGAAAAAAATATATTCAAGATGGGTTCATTTCGAACGTTATAATATTGATCTATCTATTTCATAAGTTTTAGTTCACAAATTATGAAATTTCATAGAAGTGATAAAATTCTGAGGAGTTAAAATTTGAAATATTCAACGAACAATCCAACAATTTTCTTTTCTTAGATTTTTTTCAATATAGGAGAAAACATTCTGAATTAAAAATATTTTTCTTAAGGAAGTGAGAAATATAATCATTCTAATTTCTAGTTCAAAACTTTTTAAAAGTTGAGTAGATATCAAAACTGAATACACTACTTGCATCAATATAAATCATTTCAGTGACTTCTCTGGTGTATCCTTCACCGACAATGGTCTCACGGTTCATCATGACACTATGTTCACTGACAGGGAAAATCTCTACAAAGTCATAGGACGTTCAGCATCTAAGAAACCATTATGGATAGGTAATATTTCATAAATTGAAACGCAGTGTGAAAATATATGAATTCATTTTTATTTCGTTTACAATTTTATGAGTGCATTTATTATTATTATTATTCAGCTGAATCAAAGCCAGAAGATTCTAAGAAGCAATTCATTGGAGCGATCGTATGGGCTAGAAGACTTGGAAATGCAGCCAAACTTGGTGCTCAAGTTGTGATGAGGCAGCCAGATAATTCAAATTTATTCAAACCCACTCCGGTAATAAATAAAAAATATTTGGAAACACTGCAAATTCTAAGACACATAATTTCAACACACAATTTTATAGTACTATTATTTTGAAATATATATATATATACTTATCTTATTTTAAGATTACTTTTGCTCTCATTTGCAGGATTTCTGGGTGTCTTTACTTCACAAAAATTTGGTTGGTCCTGAAGTACTCGATACGAAAGTCCTAACAGGAAATAACACACATGTACATTTTTACTGCCAATGTACGAAACCTTCATCGAAATATGCAAGGGGATCCCTTACAATATTTGGAATTAATTTAACACCAACCAAAGCTGTGGCAAATCTCAATGGATTAAAAATAGAAGAACTGCATAAATACATTCTCCTGCCAGGATTCGATACGTCAAACAGGATGCTTGCAGAGTAAGTTTGCTTATCCGCATAAATACATATATATCCCTTCTGGATTTTATTTTAAGGGCGTTAGACAGTTTCGACTCATAATTTTTTTTATATGTATGGCGCTGATTTCGCGAATTTATTTGCTTTTGGGTCTCTTTTAAAGCAATAGGCAGAATCTAACGAAAACCCGAAAACTTTTGGGATCCTTAGATAGAAAAAATTTCGAAAAACTTCGTCTTGGACTGAGGAAATGAATATTTTCATCGTAAACATGAATATTCCGGAATGCAGAAATCCTCTGGTAGCAGACGATGTCGGCGAGACTTGTTCAGCTATAGCCGGTCACTTTTCTATTTTTTCCTGTACAACACCAACATCCAAGCTATCGTGTAAAAGCACAGTCCACTTATATTAACTGGCAGGTCCTATGGTGACGTCAATGAGAATTTGGTTGTATGCCAAGGGAGCAGACCACGCAAGTCAGCGCTGCTAACGACACTTATCGGGGCTCTTACTCATCGACGTATCCAGACCCCGCCAAGGTTCGAAATGAAAACGTGAATTATGATTTCCTGAGAAGATATTCAAATAGTTATGTCGAATACCATCTTTGAACGCACCAATTCTACAGATAAACAAATGCGAAATTATTTATAAATATGAAAATGTAGATAATATTTATAAATCTACCAATTTCAATAAGACAAAGCTTCAAACTGAGTTCTCT
>WSXT02075324.1:0-12173 GCA_011762715.2 Neuroterus valhalla
ATTCAATATAGTTCGATTAAACGGATTTTTATTTTAAATTTTGGATGTTGCGTTGAATGAAATATCAACTTTATTATTTTTCGTGAAAACTGGACTATTTAATACTAAATGGACTAAAAATCCAAATGTCTTTAAAAAATTACCTTCTTTGACTCCAAAATTCAACGATTCGGTTGAAAATGCAACTGTCTTTTTCATATTCATCCATTCAGTTGAAAATTTAACTGTTTGCTTTTTAATTAATAAAAATTTATGTTTTTCTTTTCAATGGTCCTCTTTTTTCTGAAAAATTTGTCGTTTTAGCTTCCCGAATGGTAAAAAAAAAGAATCAGACAAGAGAAAAGTCTTATGATTTTGAGAACAAATATCTTGAAATTTTCCAGAAATTGATAAATCCCAGACATTTGAAAGTCTATTCAGACCTGAAGATAAATACCCAGATCTGGGAGCGCTGATGCGCATTCATTTCACCGATCGCAGTGCTACCGCCGAAAATACATTTGAAAATTTCCAATAATACGATCATGGTAATACGCCCAGTGACGAAATTTTCATTACCAATGGTTCAGTGTGAACGTGACGTTGCCCGTCGCGTAGGGTAAAGGGTACTTGAGCTGGTATGGCAGTGCGCGCCAATGACCGCTATTCAGCATGCAAGGCGGTGCCGATTTTCAGGCGCAAGAATTTCTCGATTCTAAATTTGAACAAAAACAAACAATAACGCAATATTTGAAAGAAAGGTCGTCGGAACGGGGCTATATTAGGTTCTAAAGATGAGGTGTGGATGATTTAGTCTTTCGTGGGCAGGTCTTCCCCTCCGAATTCTTATTTGAATTTTTTTTCTAATAAAGATACCCAAAAAACATCCGCCAGTCTAAGTCAAATGCTTTATTGTTGAAATCTTCTAATTTTGAATCGATAAAATTTGTCTCCCCTCAAACCGTTGGTTGCAAGAGAATTTCTTGAAGCTTTATACTAGTTTACATTAAAAATATGGTTATTCTTAAACTTTTCAAATAAAATGAAAAGCTGTTTTTTCTTGTTTTTTTTTTTTTTTTTGTTATTCTAGATTCGAGAAAGCAAATCACCCGCGCTCCTTCGCATAGAAAATTAAACAGGTCGTGACTAATCGTAACAATGTACTTTTGTGCGTGGCTTCAAGCAATGCGGATGCATTTCTCAGGATTATAAAAAGAATAAATAAACCACCAGGTGCTTCACTTTACTTTCGAGGCGTCTATCATCCTGATATGTTTCTGACAATGGACAGACATAGTAACAGATGGACATGGGAAGGAAACGACAATCGGATAATAGATGCTGGACGACCTCGCTAACCAAAGAAAGTGAGAAAGCGATAGGAGAACTTTAATGTCGCTTAATCATTCCAACAACTTTCTGTTTTCTGTTGTACTTCACCTCTTTCACGGTCGAGGGAATTTTCGCCTGGCTTCTCGATCATGTTAAGGATGTACACTAGTTACAGTCAATCTCGAAATTCGATAATATTTATAATGATTTATAAAATTGACCAAAATATATTTATTATAAATGATGCGTATTTAGATGGAGGCTTCTAAATGTGCTCCAGAAAGAAAAAGATTCAGGTTGAAATTGTTTATTTTTCAAAAGTTATTTAGAGTTTTAGTTTTTGCTTTCTCGGTAAAGAAAAGTTACAATTCTTATCCAATTTTAATGGTCAAGGCCTCATTTAACTATTTGGAGAATTCTCTACAATTCTATTTGGGTAGATTATATTGAACAAATTTATTTAGAAATCATAATCATTGTAATTGTTATAAACAATGAAAGTTCGAATTTCAATAAACACTACCCAAATAGAATTATAGAGGATCTTTCCGAGAAATAAATGAGGCCTTGATCATTAGGATTAGATAAGAATTGTAACTTTTCCCCTAACGATATAGCAGAAACTAAGACTGTGAATAACTTATGATAAAAAAACAATTTCAACCTGAATGAATTTTTTCTGAAGCACGCTTATAAGCCTCCTTCAGAATACGCAGCAATTATTAAGAGATGCATTTTGTCCAATTACATAAATCATCATAATGATTATCGGATTTGGAGATTTACTGTAACTAGAGTACATCCTTAATAACTGGGAATCTGCATAAGTCTCGAATTGATCCAATTATGTCCGATTGGTTTGAATTCATTCACTTTTAAAATGATTAAAAAAAGAAAATGTACAAGATACAATGAACAATTCATAATTGACGATATAAATAATCAACAATAGATACTCAATAATAAACAATTGAAACAAGAACTAAAATGATATGAATAAATAATTATCTCATCACCAATAATGAAAAATGGAATGTCTTGTCCTGAAATTAGAGATAAGTAGCCAAATGTTTCCTAAGAGCTAAGCTAGTAATTCCGAATTTTCAGGACGACCAGTCCCTCCCCCCTTCCTCACCCCCTTAGTTCTCAAGTTTTATAATCATGCGAATTTAGTAAACGATGGTTTATATCATCAGGGAACAGATTCTCTAAGAATCAACTATACAAATAGTACAGTCAATCTGTCAAATTATGTGGAAAAAATACCATAAAATATTTTTTTGCGGAAAGCGCTAGAAGAGCATTCAAAAAGCTTAACCTGAAAAATCGGAGATCGTTCAGTGACGGCTTTTTGAATAAACTCAAAAAGTTTTTGGAATTGATATATCTCTTGAACGGTAGGTTTTTGGGAAAATTTGTAAATACAAAAAATGTTTGGGGCCATGTTTTCTTCAACTTTTTTCTTTGGATCGACATGCTGCGATGAAAAGTGCAATTATGATACGGCGGTAAAGTACCAAAAAAAGCGTTTTGTCCCTTTTTGGCACAGAAAAAATTTTTTTATCGCAAAACTGGCAGGAGAAAAGATGTTTGTCTCAAAAAAACCTACAAAATTTATATGAAAACTTTTCTTGTTAGACTTACTGTTCACGAGTTATAGTGTGACAAATCTGTCACCGTAGATTCCTTATAGTTTCCGACGTGGGCGACGTTAGTGTGAGTACATAATAAATCTTTACTTCTGACAGAATAAATCATTTTTTTGTAAGAAGGACCTTCAAATTATCCTTTATTATGATGAATTGTTATTATGAATTCATATTTATCATAATGATCTTTGGGGGAGTTTTATTGGCCATCGATAACAAAATTCGTAAAGAAAATTTGTTGTTCGTTGTTGACCCTAAAGCCAACAAAAGAAAACAAATTTGCTCTACGAATATTCATTTTTATTAATTTTTTCCAAAACTATGCTGACTTCAGTATTGAACGTGATTTAAGAAGATTTTCAAAAATGTATATCAAACAAGCTGTACAAAAATGTGCTAATAAATCTTGTTGAGAGTGCAACATGGAAAATACGCTTTTTTTGGTACTTTAGCGCCATCCATCAATAATTGCACTTTTAATCGCAGCATGTCGACCTAATGAGGAAAATTGTAGAAAACATTGTCCCAAACATGAAAAAGAAGGGTAAAGTTTCTTTTTTTGTCCTTTCCCAACATTTATTCCTTTCTCTCAACATTTTTTGTCCTTTTGATAATTTTCCCAAAATCCCACCATTTCCGAGATACATCAAATCCAAAAACTTTTTGAGTTTTCTCAAAAACCCACCACTGAACGATCCCGCATTTTCAAGGTTAAGCTTTTTGAATGCTTTTCTAGCGATTCCCACAAAAAAAAAGTTTTGTGGTATTTTTTTCCATAAACGGCCTTTTTTGTGACAGATTGCTAAGAATTCATGAGACTTCATGCCTTGATATAAATAAAGGATTTCACACATAAAATGGAATAATTATCTATGAAAACGAAAGGTGAAAGAACAACAAAAAGTGTTGTTTCAAAACCTCCAACTTTACCAGTCAATTTTATTTCAATTTAAGATCCTTTCGCAGAACGTCCTGTATTATTTTTTTCTGATATTGTAAAATTGAAATGGTGTCATAGTTCCATAAAATATTTTTTCAAGTTTCAGCGCACCTAATCTTTCATGCCTCGCGCTTCGCGCTAGATGGTAATCTCACCTCGCGCTCCGCGCTCAGTTATGAATTTACCTCACGCTACGCGCTCGGCCTTTGTACCTCCTACAGTTGTATAAAAAGCTTGTGAAACTCAAAAGCAAAATGCCGACTACTTTAATTTGATGTGTCAGAATTCTCTTTTGATAAAGCTTCTCCGGCATTAACGAATGCATTCTCATCGCGTGTCTCATGCTGCGCACTCGATCAAAGTTTGTCCAAAACGGTGGAGAAGTTTTGTTGCCTAATTTTTTTCACATGTTGTGTTGTTTTTCTAGAAATTCCATTTGTTAATTTCAAATTTTATGTTTTACATTTGAAACAAAATCTACGCGTCCAATGGGAAAAATTGAAACAAATTCACAGATTTCGGGTGAATAACTTTTTTTTATCAATCTTCTGTGTGAGCCTCAGATATTTTTTCAAAAATTGTATTATTTCATTTTTATAGTTATTTTTCCTAATTAAAATGAAAACTTAATATTCTGTTAAAGGAGTTGATAACACATTTACAGATATTTTTCTGATAAAGAACTTGTGTCTATTTGATTTTTCCTAAGCTTGTGTCAATTGTCCAAAAGTTCGCTGAAAATTATCATTTTCTTTTATATTTTTGAATTTTGAAAATACCATAACTCTGACAATTTTGATTCGATCGAAAAAAAGATAAGGATAAATTGTTTCACTTTTTACGTGCCACAAGAAATTGTACTTACAATTTTTGAGTCTTTGAAAAAAAAATCCGAAAAAAATTTCAAAATGCTCCCCCTCTTTGATTTTTCATCCAACATAGCTGTTTAAAGAATTTGACGTGTCTTTTTGGTCTCTTAAAATGTGTGCTAAAGGGCACTCTAATCCGATTGGTCTTTCAGAAGTTATGGAGTATACAGACGACAACGACGACGGCAAAGACGACAACGACAATGACAACAAATAGACAGACACCAACGTAAAAAGTACTTTTTCGGAATCAGGAGGTCTCAAAACGTGGAGATTTAAGAAATTCCGTGAAAGTCGATTTTCACATAAATACAATACCTTCTTATTGTGATGAGAATGTAATATAGGCCGGGAGCCAGTGACAGATTTTTGTGACCAAAATCTTCTCGACTTATTATCCGTATAATGAGATTCAGTAGTACCATGAGGTGCAGTGAACGTCAGCTGCGGATCTATGGGTGGGTTGGGCAACGGCAGCCACCCACGCACGTAGATGAAAAAAAAGATTTTCAGTGATTTCCTCCCGGTTGAAAATTTCCTAGATGGTGCTTTACATCATCCTTTGAATAAAGAAATACGTCAGCTGGCTGTGCGTTGGTGGGAAGGTCGTCAGCTGATCAACGAATTGTTTTATGGGGTGTACTTTTAAAAAGGTGATATGCCTGATTCCCTTCGCACTCCGTATACTTATTATTTTGACGCGCTGATTACGAATATCATTGTAAAAATTGGCGCAAATTTGATTTTCATGGTGAAATCATGAAAAACCCATAAAAATGATGGTTTTTCGAGTTTCTCTCAGCGAATATGCAATATTGAATAAAATGTTTTGGATAAAGTTGTAGATCTTATTAAAATACATATTTTTTATTTCATACACTTTTCTGCTACGGGTGATAGTTTCCGAGAAAATCAGTGATAATCTATTGTCGTAAGAAAAACCCATAAAATCATGGCTTTTTGCGTTCATCTAAGTCAATACTAGCAATATGCTGTAGCCAGTCGCAGGCGTGCCTTCCCGCCCCCTGCGGGATATGGGAAATGGGTAGGCGTTTGACCAACATTATTTCCCATGGGTCACAGAAATAACGTTGGTCGAACACCCACCCCTTTTCCGGGTCCCGTGGGGGCCGAAAGGTACCCCTGCGATTGGCTTCAGAATATTACTAGTATTGACATAGAAAAACGCAAAAAGTCATGGTTTTATGGGTTTTTCTTACGAAAACAGATTATCACTAATTTTCTTGGAAATTATTACCCGTAGAAGAGAAATGTATAAAACAAAAAATATGTTTTTCGATGAGATCTACAACTTTTGTTTGAAACATTTTTTTCAATATTGCATATTAGCTGATAGAAACTCAAAAAACCATAATTTTCATGATTTTTTCATGATTTCACCATAAAAATAAAATTTGCGCCAATTTTTACTATTATAATCGTAATCAGCGAGTCAAAATATATAAGTTTACGGAGTGCGATGGAAATCAAGCATTCCACTTTTTCGAAAGTACACCCCATAAAACGATTTCTTGCATCAGCTGACTGATGACCTTTCCACCAATGCACAGCCAGCTGATGAATTTTTTTATTCAAAGGATGGTGTAAAGCATCATCTGGGAAATTTTCAATCAAGAGAAAATCACTGAAAATCTTTGTTTTTACGTAGTTTATTTTTGGTACTTTATGGTACCACTGAATGAAGCATTTCACGAAGCATTAGTCGCGAGGAGATGACTGACAAAAATCTGTCACTGGCCCTCGGACTTATACCACAGAACATTCTCCAAAAGTGACAATATATACTATTCGCCCTATGATCATATTTTTACTCAATTATGACTAGGACTCAAATTTTTTGAACAAACTATACCCCTGATGAGGACAGCAGTATGCTCTCGAAACGTTGGGATCTCAAATCGAAATAAAATTGTCTGACAGAGTTGGGGGGTTTAAAATCACACTTTTTGTTGTCCTTTCGCCTTTCTTTCTCATACATACTTATTCTATTACATTCTCATTCTGAATGAGAAGGTATTGGTTTTATGTGAAGATTGACTTTCGCGGATTTGATGAAATCTCCACGTTTTGAGACCCCCTGAGTCAGAAAAGATGGTTTTTACGAAGGTGTCTGGCTGTCTGTCTGTAGTTTGTAACCTGTGTACTCGATAACTTTCGAAAGAATGATCAGATTGGATTGCCCTTTGGCACACATTTTGAGAGACCAAAAAAAACAGGTCGAGTTCGTTAACCAGCTATTTTAGTTGGAAACTAGAAGAGGGGGAACATTTTGAGCATTTTTATGAACTTTTTTTTCAATGTTTAAAAATTGTAAGTACGGTTTCTTATAGGAGGTAAAAAGTGAAACAATATATCCTCATGTTTTTTTTTTTTATAAAAACGAAATGGTCAAAGTTGTGGCATTTTCAAAATTCGAAAATGATAATTTTCAGCGAAATAACGCAACATTGAAAAGAAAGTCGGACAGCAAAAATGTTTCTTCTTGGGAGCCGTATAAAATAGTTTATACAACTTTTGGAATTTTCTCAAAAAATCGAAAATTCCAATTTTGAGCACAAAAAATAATAAAGAATGAACTATGAACTCGATAACTTTCGAAAAAATGAGCATATTGGATTGTGCTCTGGTACAATCTTTTCAGGCCGCGAAAGAAAGGACGAGTTCGTTAACCAGCCATTTTTGACCAATGGTTCTGGTTTTATCCATAAATTTCGCTTCTTGAAAAATCAAAAATGCATGTTTTCGTCCAAACTATGGAAGGTGCGAAGAAGAGTTCAAATAAAAAATGATTCATTTCAAAAAGACCCATAAACTTCATGCATACCATTTTTTCATAAGATGCATAGTTTTTGTTAAAATCGAGAAAAATGTTACCAAAAATGAAAAGTTTCATTTTGGAGCAAAACTATGCGAGATATAAAAAAATTAAGGAAACAAAAATTGTTAACCTTAAAAAGTTTACAAAGTTATTGTTGATTATTTCTCGATAGAACAAATAGTTTTCGTTTTCATCGTGATAGCACACTCACAAAAATAAAAAAGTCCATCTTCAACCCAAACAATAAGAGACAGGAAGAGATAATTCATAGAAAAATTGTTCATCTTGAAAAGTTTTACAAGTTTTACATGAAATTTCTCCCAATACGGCGTATATATATATTTTTTTTTATCGTGACAAGGCTTTTGAAACAATAAAAAATTCAATTTGTTAGACAAACTATAAGAGATGTAAATATCAGTGGCGAGGATTGTAATGAGAATGTGTTCCTTAAGGCCAGTAGAGCGATGAGAAAACTTGAAATTAAAAAAAAAGTTATCAAAAATGAAAAAAAAGAAGCAATAATCTACATAGAAGTGGAGGTTTTGAGTAGTTCTGCAATATTTGCAATTCTTTTCATGCATTACACTGTAAACTGAATCAAACACGTATGAAACCGAGCACGAAGCGCGGGGTGATAAAACGAGCGTGTAGCGCGAGGTAAATACAATATCGAGCGTGAAGCGCGAGATCCGAATGACGCACGCCCCAGGCCCGCTGAAGCTTGCGAGCCGCGCGCGCAGCGCGCTATGAGAATGTGCCCGCGCAGGGGGCAAATTTTTTCATGTGTTAAATCCGTGATCTTTATATGGCATGATTTCTCATCAATTTTCAGTAATTTATTCAAGGACATTAGATGAAGGTCATTGTACTCTATTGCAGGGTACTATTGTTCAAGAAATCAAATTTTTTAATATTTTGTTGTTGTATGGATGTTACATATTTCTAAATGATCTTTCCACAGAGCAGTTCTCTTCTTAAGCAAGGCACCTTATTTCAAATAGTGTTTATCTCCAAATTCAATAGAAAACTCTTTAACATTATACACCAGGAAGGTTATCGATTTAGTTCTACAGCTTTTTACTTGCGTCGATCATTACCTTAAACCTTACTCTGCCGTAACTCAATAATTATTAGGACGAGACCATTTCGCCCATTATTTTGGGCGAAATAGCATACTTGCCTTATTTCGCCCGAAAAAGCTGGCGAAATTGTCTGCTTCCCTTATTTCGCCCGATGAAGCTGTGGAAAGTAGCTTATCTCGCCCACCGGAATGTGTGAGAAGCGAGAGACGGGCAAAATATTATTAATAAAATTAATTAATTATTCATAATTATACTCTAAACGTTATCATCGCTCAAGCAAAACATGAGACGCGAGTGAAACAAACCTAACCTCAAAATGTTTAGCGGTTATAAACATCTCAGTTAGGTGGCGCAAACATCGAATGCGCAAAATTTGGATTCCATTGTACTTTCTATCATCGCGACAATTGAAACTTTCAAATTTGAAGAAAGAAGAAGCAAAGAATTCTGCCCCCCCCCCCCGAGCCTCGCACGACGCAGCACAACAGCCCATCAGCCTTGAATAGGCAGTACCGTAATGCGTAGTATAGAAGTTGTTTACTTGGAGACTTGCGCCGCACGTATTCACCAGACTATATATACGGTCCTAAGTGTTTACCTTCGCCTAGTCAGTCGTCGCTTCAAATCTGGTTCAAACTAGATTTCTAATTGCTATCGCCTGAGGACCGCAACCCCCGATACTGGTCCCCCGGCAAGCGGTGAGTGTACATAAAATTGGAAGAATAGAACAATTGATAATGAAGACGATTTCAAATGTTATAATTTCTGAACAAAGTCCTCAAAGACCGAAAAATTGTAACTTGAAATTATTTGAAATCCAATAATTTCAGATTAAAAGAATGATAGAATGATTAAAAATTCATGAATTTTGAAATGAAACGATTTTTGATTCCAAATTTGAGAACAGGACGAAGGTCCTACAATTTCAGATTGAATAAGTTCGAATAAAAATCTATCAAAATTTAAGATTCTGGAATTAGAATTTTAATATCTTGTTTCATCTCGCTCAAAAGTCTGTGAATAAAGTTTTGTTATCTATAAAAGTGAAGTTCATGTATCTATATTTACTCATCACCCATATTAGTTCATGTATGTGGTAGAATTTTTTTGTGATGAATATGTAAGATTATAGAATCTTTATTTTGTCGTGAGTAAAAGTTCTTATTCATCTTTGCAAAGCCCGTTTCCTAGATCATAGCAAGACAATATTGTTTGACCTAATCCTGATGTTTTTAACATCAGAAAATGTATACACTAAGACATCTCTCAAGCTAAAAATCTTTATTTGAAAGCGTCCGAAATTGGATGATTTCAGATCACAATTTTAGGATGAGACAACTTCATGTTGAGAGGCGGAATAATTATTAATTTAAAAATGTCCAAAGTTTGATAATTACAGATTCTAATTCCCAAAATGATTTAATCTCAAATGGAAAGTTATCGGAAATTTATTTTTTCTCAATAAAGCGTTGAAAAACGAACAATTCTAAACGAACATATCTCAAAAGTTGAATAAGTTCATATTGGAGGTAAAGTTTTCCTGCAATAGATATTTGAAATCATGGAAACATAATTTTTTCGCAAGTCAGAGTTTCGATTCATCTATAAAACCTTGTTTTACGGGAAACAACATGATGTTGTTACAATAGAAACTGTATTCACTTGGTCATCCCCAAAGCTGTATTTATACAGTTCATAAAGTTTCGAATAATTTCTGATGCAGTATTGTATTTCAAAAAAATTTTCATCAAGGGAAAATTATTTTCAAACTTTTTATTTTGAAAAGTTCCAGAAAAATCAAGCAACACTTGATCAAGATATACAAATAAGAACAAAGAGAAACAAATGCAATCATCAATGTAACATTATTTTGGTTGTTTCTCATTTATTCTTCTTCCTCTCTTGTTCGAAAGTTTCAATCGCCGCGATGATAGCAGTTACAATGAAATTCAAATTTTGCGCATTCGATGTTTGCGCCACCTTACTGAGATGGTCATAACCACTAAACCGTCTTGGCCTCTAAGCCTTCTTTGATATTTTGAGGTTATATTTGTTTCCATCGCGTCTCATGTTTTGGTTGTGCGATGATAACGTTTATAGTATAATTATGATAATTAATTAATTTTATTAATAATATTTGGCCAGCTTTTTTGGACGAAATAGCCACTCCGTAATTATTATCTCAATGAGAATCCAGTGGCCTATCACATTTGAACCTCCCGCACGGATTTGCAAGAAGGTAACTCTTTATTATTCATATCCATTATTATAAAAACGTCAATGCTTGATTTAAGGATTCAAGAGAGAAGTATTTTTATCGCGACTGCTGGAGAGATACGATTACTAAATGTAGAGTTTCCAAACTGTGAAGTAAATCAAAATTCTATCGATATGATCTGAAACAAGTTCCTAGTTGAAAAATTCTTGCGAAAGTACAAAAGGAATAGAGGCTTCAGTAAATGTAAGATCGATCAGCAAAAATTTAACAAAAGATTGTTTCGTTAGTGATCACTAGACATGTTTCTATATCAGCTCCGGTTAGCCGGCATGAGGCCGAGAAAGTTGGACGGACTTTCTTCTTTGGTAGCGCATTCCTGTCAAGGTCAACCGTTTGAAGAGGGGATAACTCACCAAGGCAGACTAGAAGACAAAGGATTTCTGTCTTCATCCTGGCGAGGAAGACTGGGAGTGGGTAGTTCCTTGATCCCTCTGCAGCAGGCGCGATAAACTGATAGTGCTATGCCGGTAATGCAAGAAGTTGATGACTAGAGACTACTGGGACATCGGCGGGGCCTCATGGGCCTTATATGTCCTCCCCACTTTTGGTTCCAAGGCACGACGGGTTACAACACCCAGTACCTGTGTCTCTTCTGCAAAGCCGCGTCACTGGGACAAGCACTCAGGTGCATCGACATTGCAACGTGAGGATTTATGAAGGTGGCATGCATAACTCAACAAAAGTGAATTGACTAGAATCAGTTGAATGCGTCTAATAGAATTATTGACTCTCAGGAATGATTAGAATTCTCGACGTCATCGAAAGTTGTATCAAAGGTTTAGAATTTTTACCTAGCCGTGTTTGAATGTTAGAAAATTATGTTGTTGATACTTGAAAGTTTTTTTGTCTTACAAGGGGACCTTCAGGCCACCTAATTTTTGTTTTGGTCGATACTCTCCTCAATGATAGACACCTACTAGAGGTTTTCTGAGAAAAATCAGGAAGGCGCAATTTTTGACCATTTTCGAGCAAAATGCATTTGAAGAATTGCGAGAGGATGGTCGTTGAGTTAGCGAAAATGTATTTTCAAGCACCTGATGGCTCACCTGGCAAAGCGTTTCGCTGATAATCGCAAGGTTGCACGCTCGATTCTCGCTGCCTGCAATTTTTTTTAATGCAAAACTGTTTATTTATCCATTTCTCGATGATGTTTAATAAAATTTTAATTTTTAATGATTGTTTAATAATTTTAAAAAATGAAA